>APFE030476591.1:0-18592 GCA_000404065.3 Pinus taeda | reverse complement strand
GACAAGCGTGGTGGGCTTCACCTCTATGTTGAACTCTATGAATTTTGCAATCCACTTAGCTCTCTTTCCATCAATATTTGGCTGAGTTGGGACATCTTTTACTGAGGCTGAAGGTACATACACGACCACTTTGGAATGCAAAATATAAATTTTGAATGATTTTAAAGATTTTATGAGAGCATAATCTTGTTTTTCAATAAGGTCATACCTTAGTTCAACATCCCTCAGAGTTTTACTGAAAAAGGCCACAGGGTGCTCTACACCTTCATCATTTTTTCTGCAATAGAACTGCATCAAGTGTATCATAAGAGGCAAAAGAGAAGATATAAAACTCCCTGGTATAATCTGGACTGATTAGAGTGGGAGCTTCCATGATAGCTTGTTTGATGGCTTCAAAAGAGCTTCTTGCACCATCTATCCATTTTATTTCTGATCCTTTCTTTAGCATGGAAGTGATGTGCTTCACTAGCTTTGCAAAGTTTGGAATAAACATCCTGACAAAGTTAATCTTACCCAAGAAAGATTGAATGATCCTTTTTGACCTTGGGATGGACAATGTCTGAATTCCTTGAACTCTTGCTAGATCGATCTTCACACCTTCAACAAAAACAATATGTCCCAGAAGTTTGCCTTCTTCTAGAGAAAACTGTGACTTCTTTGGGTTCACAGAAATTCCAAACCGTTTACATTTTAGAAACACCTTCTTCAAATGCTGCGAATGGTCCTTGTGACTACTAGAGACGACTGTTATGTCATCAAGGTAAATAAGGACACACTTGTCCTTCTCTCCCACAAATGCTATGTCCATGGCCCTCCGAAAAATAGCGCCAACATTCATCAGTCCAAAAGGCATCTTGGAGTACATGAAAGTGCTCCAAGGAGTAGTGAAGGCGGTCTTTTCCTGATCTTCTAGATGTACATCAACCTGATTGTAACCTAAAAATCTATCCAAGAAAGACATGAATCTAGCCCCTGAAACTTTTTGCAGCAAGTATTCCATCTTAGGCATGGGGTAGTTATCTTTTTTAGAGCATTTGTTTAGATTTCCTGAAGTCAACACAAAGCTTGATTTCTCCATTCTTCTTTCTTACTACCACAAGGTTAGTTGTCCACTTTGAATACCTTATGGAAACTATGATCTTGGCATCCAACAACTTCTTGATTTCCTTTTCAATCAAAGGCAGTAACAGAGGGCTGATAGGTCTTAATTTCTGCTTAAAGGGATGGTGTTCTTCTCCAGTGGAATCTCATGCTGAATGATGTGGGTGTCATAAGTCCTAAGATCACTGTACTCCCAAGCAAAAATATCAGCAAATTGTTTCATCAGGGTGCAATACTCAGAACTTTGGGCATAAGACAAGTGAGTGGATAGATTTATGTACTCTGGATGAGATGGACTCCCTACATTATGTCTATGAACTGCATACTCATTTTATTTTTTGGCAGGCTTGTAAGGTACATCATTATGATCAAACAACTTCTCTAGGGGCACCAATCCTTTGGGTATATGGTTACTAGGCAGCTGAACAATGCTATCCTCACCAATCTCGTCCTTTAGCTTGGACTAGTTGCATTCTTCAATGGTTTCGTTTTCACGGTCAATGTGCATTTCAGAAAATCCATCAATGACTTGTAAAAACCTATTAATTTCATCATCATCTTCAAAAACTTTCCAGTATTTGACATTGTCAGGCAGAGATGGTCTATATTTCACCTGAACTTCATAAGTCAATTTAAGAGGCAAAGGAGGAATAAACGTGCTAGCAGACACATCAAGGGAATCAACAAGTTGGTTCTTCATTCTAGGGATGTAAGAAATGTTGAAAGTATTAAAAGAACCCTTGAGCTTCCATACCTCGTCTCTATTAAAAGAACCCTTGAGCTTCCATACCTCATCTCTATATGCTTTCAGCCTTGGATGCTTTGCTTGGAAAGTTTTGTTCACCTGATGAATGATAAGGTCTGCATCTCCAAACACCTTCAGACTTTTGATGCCCATTTCTTTAACAACGTTTAAGCCCAATATCAAGGCTTCGTACTCTGCTATGTTATTTTTGACTTGAAAATTTAACTTGAAAGATAAATGAATGCATTCTTGTGTGGGGGAGACAAGGACTACACTTGCCCCTGCAGCTTAGAGAAAGCTCCATCAAAGAACATGTCCCAAATTTGTGGGCCTTCTTCCTCTGTGATATGGTAAACCGGTTTCCTAAGCTGCATGGAGGCCAACTGGGAAGAATACAGGCTCCAAAATCAGTGTCGACAGCATAGATGGGATGATTAGTGGGATTCCTTTCATCACTGATGATATAAGCCAACTGAGCTTCTTTGTATAATCTCCTACTCTCACCTCCAAAAACTAGGATAGTAGCATAGGACAGATAATTTTGCAATGTTCCACCTAATCTCTTGATCCAACCTCTGGAAAGCAACATGCAAAACTTGGGGGGTACATCTACTACTACAATATCCATCATCATGCTCTTCATGGGCAGTTGAGACAAGGTGATGGCTGGGTCTTTGATTAATTCCAAACATTTCACTTTTCTAGAGTCAAAAGAAAACAAGTCATGATAAGACTTGGTAATGTCAAGACCCAACTCATCCATGACAGCCTTGGGCATTAGATTATGGCTGGCTCCTGTGTGCAAAAGGTAGTTATGAAGGATTTTGTCATGAATAGTCAAAGAGACATAGAATGATGGGGAGTTGTCATCACAATTTTCAATCATTGGGCTGAGAACAATAGCTGGTTTGTTGTCTTGTAGACTTACATAGTCAGTGGAGGCTTGGATGGCTTTAGGCTTTAGGGCCTCGAGGTATAGGTATGCTTAGCTTCTGAATTTCTGATTCAAAACTGAAAGGAGAAGGAGACTTGTCAAGGCCTCTTACCTCGTGAGTTGGAGCTTTGAGGATGATGGGATCAACTGCCAGTCGTTTCTGCTTATTAGCTTGCTGTATTGCAGGGACGACAGCTCTCTGAACAGGTTTTTCCTTGGCATTATTCATCTTCGACCTCAGATCATATCTGTGTTGATCATCAGTTTTCAAAACAACTCCACCATCCCACTCTTGCCTGATCTGGTCATTGAATAATGACTTTTCATAGGCAACTGAGGTCAAAAAGAAGGCACTGCCTTTGTCTTTCAGACAATGGATCTCAACATCTTCTTCAAACTGCTCTTCTTCCATGACAACATTTTGGAAAGGAGTCTTCACCCTTTGGTTTTCATTTGCATCATTGCTTCTTTGCAGAATCTGCAACTGCTCATTAGCTCTTCTATATGGATTTGGATTTCTAGGAGAAAAGGTATTAGGAACTCTTCCTTTCCCAAGGTGCTACTCAACCTTTAATTTGGAGATTTCAGAGACTAATGACTCTATCATTTTGGCCATTTTATCTATCTTGGGATCTGAAGATGATGAAGTTCGCCCCTCTGTCTCTTTCTATCAACATTCCCCTTGAGCTTCTATGCAGCCATGATGTTTGATTCTACTTCCAAGGCTGCATCCTACATATCAGCCAAGGTAGCACATCGTCTCTCCCTCAACAGTAGATGGAAGTCTGAATCAAAGGCACTGACATATGTGAGTTTATTAGAGGTGGTGGTGGGTTTTACTTCAGCTGGTATCTTGTTGTACATGTGGTTAAACCCCTTATTAAAATCAGACAACAACTCACCATTTTTCCTCTTTAAGTTCCCAAACTCGGTGTGGTAGTAGAGTAGATCCTTCTTATCCCCCCAATGCTTTAGGAATGCATCATCTAAATCCTCAATATCTACTATAGACCTTAGGGTCAGTTATCTGAACCATTTTCCAGCCTCTCCATCTAGACTTTGGACAAAGACTCTCATCCATACATCATCTTCACTAATGTCCAGGTTATCAACATAGCTATAGAATGATTCAAGATGTTCCTCAGTTGTAACACCTTCAGTCCCAATGAACTTAGGCATATACTTCTGATATTCTCCAGTAGGCATGGCATTCAAAGGAGTGGGCAATACTAGAGGTCCATACCTAGCAGCTATGATTCTTTGCATTTTGGTAGTGTTGCCATAGCTGTGGTGGCTATAAGGGTACTAGAAGTCTGAATGATAGAGGGTTGAGGAGTGACTGATAAGACTAAAGGAGTATGATGGATAGGAGGAGAGGCTTCCTTTGGGCTTACAACGAAAGGATAACCTAAAGAATAAGGAGCTCTATGAATCTCTGAGATTTTTTCTTCACTACTAGTATTAGATGCTATACTCTCAACATGTATTTGTTCTATTACAGGATTTTCTTGGAGAGATATAGAATATTGTTTAGAACTACATGAACCTGATGCTCCTTTCTGCAACGCCTTTCTTTTTTTGATGATTTTTTTCAGGGTCAGGTACTGGGTCAGCTCATGGCTTTTGAGGATTTCTCCGAGTATGCCTCACAAACTGAGCCAGAACTATGAAGTGGAGTCGCCAAGAGGTTTGTCCTCCAGTAGAGTCGCTAGATAGATAATTACAACCCAAATAGTGTCCAGGATTTGCCTATCATCAAAGATGGATCTGTGTCATCCCCCAGGGAAGCTGAGCTTCAGTCTCCTCTTCCCGGCAGCGGCGCCAATTATGTTAGCACTCCAGGAAACTCTCCTAGGTTGTAGCTCAGAGATGCCTGGTAACATATAAATCTTCAATATCGTTCTCTGAACTATTGGAATGGATTGGGGTTTGGATAAAGTTAGATGACTGTTTCAACTTTGTTTTCACTCAAGACATGCATGAACACCCTTAGCTCGACAAGGTTTTCCACCACTAATGCTCAATATTTTATAGATTCAATGAATAGATGGAGAATCCTGACTGTACCAACAGATACATACATAAACACATGTGAATGGCTAGCTACAGAAAGTAAATGAAGCTTGCAAATCTAATTTATCAACGCAGAGATAAGATGACAGTTATCTGGCATTAGACATAGAAGGAAACATGAATAACATATTCAAGTGCAAGCTTAGAACATAGGAGAAGATGGCAATTGAACATGTAACAACAAAAGAAGCTTGTATTACTGGAATGAAGATGAGACGTTGGGAGGAATAGAGTATCCACAGTCTCCAAAAGTTGAACCCGTCTTACTTCGAACTTTTAGCCATTTACAGGCTTTTTACAATACTCTCAAACTCTCCAATGCTTTGAGATGTCTTAATCTATCCCCTCTGTCTTCTAACTACATGATGTTGTAACTAGACAAACATGAGCTCAGAGAGCTCTGTTCCTAACAAACACGGTAATCAAATTCTGGTAATTACGCCGCACTGTCAGGTGGTTCACTTGTGCCAGTGATGTTCCATGATCATTTCTATTGGTTCGAGTGCATCATGCTGTTGTTTTTTCCCTTTTTGGCCATGCATTATGTTATTTCATTTCATTGTCCGACTGTAAAAAACACTGACAAAGCCAACAAATTTCCTCCCCGGGTGACTAGTGGGAAGTGGGTACGGGGGTCATTGGATGGTGTGGATCGACGGTCGGGATGTTGGTTAGGCCGTAGAGATCGATCTGATCGGAGATCGAAGAATGGAGAGCGCAGCAGAAAGGAGATGAACCAAGAGCGGACCCACCAATATTTATGAGTGTGGGTGTATAATTTTTGAAGTCCGGCTTATGGCCATAGCAGAGCAAGAGGAGACGTGGACCATCGGAGCTGAAACAGGGGACATTTCCATTAAAATAGAAACACTGTACCTCAGGGCTAACAGGTCCTATATGGGTTCTTCAACCCGTACTTTTTTGGAAAATTTTCACTCCTGTGACTTTTATGATCGTGCATAATATCATGTGTGAATATGTTAGCACGAAGATGGTGGCCAGTGTCCTCTCCTACATGGGGGACTTGTAATTGCGGGCCTTCCTTTCATTCATGAGTAATCAGATTGATTGGCACCTAGCCAAGAATATAATAGAAGCCAACGACGAAAGAACAACATTGTGGGTCAGGGTTGAACAAGGAATGGCTTACGAACTCCGACGAGAGGTTAAACTATTCCTTAGCACTCTAGAAATCAGAGAACAATTGGCCACCTACAGAAAAAGAATAGTGAGGATCCGTCTCAACTGTTTTACAAATATGAAAATTCGAGCGCTAGCCGGATGTATCAACTGCACCGAGGCCTGGAGTGCAGAGTTACAGGAAGGGGAACCCTTTGAGTACAGGGACTTCATGGTTGTTGTTACACAGGTGTGAGAATATGCTCGGATTGTGCAAACACTGGGGGCGTTCTGGATTGGCCTCAGGTTCAGATTCCTTTGATATGGTTTCCATTGGATGAATATCAACCCGATTATCATTTATGTGACTACGAAGAGGAATCTTTTCCACGTCAGTTAATGGCCATTCAAGGATTCAAAGCTCTAGGCAACGATACTGCTGGTGTGTACAATTTCACAAACCTGGATCGTGGGTACAGTAGAAGGAACTGAGATTCTGCATGGGGACATGTAGTTGCTTCAGTTGGGGGGAGATGTTGGTTGTGGTGTTTTACCTATTTTCTGCACATTCTTTCCCCAGTTTTGACCTTTCTGTCCTCCAGGCCTATGATTTTACATGATCAAATTCCCTGTTTTCTTACCTTTTTAACCTATTCTATTGTCATGTTACTTTGTTGTATTTTACCGAATAACACAAGGCTTTATTCCTTTATGTGGCTAACTGGGAGAGTATTGAAGAAGTATTTTGAGAAGCTCTTCTTTTCAGGTGATAGCTTGCGAGAACAAAGCTATGAAGTAGACAGATAGCGCAGATTCACTGCAGAAAAGGGTAGAACGGTTCGCTGATACACCCTGGATGCTATTAAAAGTTGTTGTTACACATTGGATGTTGTTACAGGTTGTTGTTACACATTGGATGTTGTTACACCACGTGCTGATACAAGAATCCACCGTCACATCAAAAGTGTTGTCGTATACTTCTGATATTCTCCAGTAGGCATGGAATTCAAAGGAGTGGGCAATACTAGAGGTCCATACCTAGCAGCTATGATTCTTTGCATTTTGGTAGTGTTGCCATAGCTGTGGTGGCTATAAGGGTACTAGAAGTCTGAATGATAGAGGGTTGAGGAGTGACTGATAAGACTAAAGGAGTATGATGGATAGGAGGAGAGGCTTCCTTTGGGCTTACAACGAAAGGATAACCTAAAGAATAAGGAGCTCTATGAATCTCTGAGATTTTTTCTTCACTACTAGTATTAGATGCTATACTCTCAACATGTATTTGTTCTATTACAGGATTTTCTTGGAGAGATATAGAATATTGTTTAGAACTACATGAACCTGATGCTCCTTTCTGCAACGCCTTTCTTTTTTTGATGATTTTTTTCAGGGTCAGGTACTGGGTCAGCTCATGGCTTTTGAGGATTTCTCCGAGTATGCCTCACAAACTGAGCCAGAACTATGAAGTGGAGTCGCCAAGAGGTTTGTCCTCCAGTAGAGTCGCTAGATAGATAATTACAACCCAAATAGTGTCCAGGATTTGCCTATCATCAAAGATGGATCTGTGTCATCCCCCAGGGAAGCTGAGCTTCAGTCTCCTCTTCCCGGCAGCGGCGCCAATTATGTTAGCACTCCAGGAAACTCTCCTAGGTTGTAGCTCAGAGATGCCTGGTAACATATAAATCTTCAATATCGTTCTCTGAACTATTGGAATGGATTGGGGTTTGGATAAAGTTAGATGACTGTTTCAACTTTGTTTTCACTCAAGACATGCATGAACACCCTTAGCTCGACAAGGTTTTCCACCACTAATGCTCAATATTTTATAGATTCAATGAATAGATGGAGAATCCTGACTGTACCAACAGATACATACATAAACACATATGAATGGCTAGCTACAGAAAGTAAATGAAGCTTGCAAATCTAATTTATCAACGCAGAGATAAGATGACAGTTATCTGGCATTAGACATAGAAGGAAACATGAATAACATATTCAAGTGCAAGCTTAGAACATAGGAGAAGATGGCAATTGAACATGTAACAACAAAAGAAGCTTGTATTACTGGAATGAAGATGAGACGTTGGGAGGAATAGAGTATCCACAGTCTCCAAAAGTTGAACCCGTCTTACTTCGAACTTTTAGCCATTTACAGGCTTTTTACAATACTCTCAAACTCTCCAATGCTTTGAGATGTCTTAATCTATCCCCTCTGTCTTCTACTACATGATGCTGTAACTAGACAAACATGAGCTCAGAGAGCTCTGTTCCTAACAAACACGGTAATCAAATTCTGGTAATTACGCCGCACTGTCAGGTGGTTCACTTGTGCCAGTGATGTTCCATGATCATTTCTATTGGTTCGAGTGCATCATGCTGTTGTTTTTTCCCTTTTTGGCCATGCATTATGTTATTTCATTTCATTGTCCGACTGTAAAAAACACTGACAAAGCCAACAAATTTCCTCCCCGGGTGACTAGTGGGAAGTGGGTACGGGGGTCATTGGATGGTGTGGATCGACGGTCGGGATGTTGGTTAGGCCGTAGAGATCGATCTGATCGGAGATCGAAGAATGGAGAGCGCAGCAGAAAGGAGATGAACCAAGAGCGGACCCACCAATATTTATGAGTGTGGGTGTATAATTTTTTAAGTCCGGCTTATGGCCATAGCGGAGCAAGAGGAGACGTGGACCATCGGAGCTGAAACAGGGGACATTTCCATTAAAATAGAAACACTGTACCTCAGGGCTAACAGGTCCTATATGGGTTCTTCAACCCGTACTTTTTTGGAAAATTTTCACTCCTGTGACTTTTATGATCGTGCATAATATCATGTGTGAATATGTTAGCACGAAGATGGTGGCCAGTGTCCTCTCCTACATGGGGGACTTGTAATTGCGGGCCTTCCTTTCATTCATGAGTAATCAGATTGATTGGCACCTAGCCAAGAATATAATAGAAGCCAACGACGAAAGAACAACATTGTGGGTCAGGGTTGAACAAGGAATGGCTTACGAACTCCGACGAGAGGTTAAACTATTCCTTAGCACTCTAGAAATCAGAGAACAATTGGCCACCTACAGAAAAAGAATAGTGAGGATCCGTCTCAACTGTTTTACAAATATGAAAATTCGAGCGCTAGCCGGATGTATCAATTGCACCGAGGCCTGGAGTGCAGAGTTACAGGAAGGGGAACCCTTTGAGTACATGGACTTCATGGTTGTTGTTACACAGGTGTGAGAATATGCTCGGATTGTGCAAACACTGGGGACGTTCTGGATTGGCCTCAGGTTCAGATTCCTTTGATATGGTTTCCATTGGATGAATATCAACCCGATTATCATTTATGTGACTACGAAGAGGAATCTTTTCCACGTCAGTTAATGGCCATTCAAGGATTCAAAGCTCTAGGCAACGATACTGCTGGTGCGTACAATTTCACAAACCTGGATCGTGGGTACAGTAGAAGGAACTGAGATTCTGCATGGGGACATGTAGTTGCTTCAGTTGGGGGGAGATGTTGGTTGTGGTGTTTTACCTATTTTCTGCACATTCTTTCCCCAGTTTTGACCTTTTTGTCCTCCAGGCCTATGATTTTACATGATCAAATTCCCTGTTTTCTTACCTTTTTAACCTATTCTACTGTCATGTTACTTTGTTGTATTTTACCGAATAACACAAGGCTTTATTCCTTTATGTGGCTAACTGGGAGAGTATTGAAGAAGTATTTTGAGAAGCTCTTCTTTTCAGGTGATAGCTTGCGAGAACAAAGCTATGAAGTAGACAGATAGCGCAGATTCACTGCAGAAAAGGGTAGAACGGTTCGCTGATACACCCTGGATGCTATTAAAAGTTGTTGTTACACATTGGATGTTGTTACAGGTTGTTGTTACACATTGGATGTTGTTACACCACGTGCTGATACAAGAATCCACCGTCACATCAAAAGTGTTGTCGCCAATGATGCCACGTCATCCTGAACCGCCATTCACTCGATGTTGTTGCGCCAAAGCTACCAAATGTGGGTACTATTCCACATAACAGCTGTAGGCAGTAGGGATTGTTTATTTTTGAAGCAATAAGCCTCAAGGAGTTGCAATCATAACTGATGTATATTTGTATTTCGCAATAAGTTGTAACTACTTTTATTTTTGATTAGCATGAGAATCGTGAGATTCTCATGACTGATCTGTTTCTAATTTTGGGTTGTAATAATTATAAAAGAACTCGATTTTTCATGTACAAGGACATCGATATAGAAGAATACTGTTACTCTGCTTATGTAATTTTGAGTTTATTTTTAATATCATTCAACACGGTGATGTTGTTACTGTTCTTCAGCTGATTCGTTAATCACTTTTGTGTTATTCCCGCGCCTTGCTCAGGAGGAAGGGCCCTCCTCTTTGGAAGGAATTGCAGTGATATAGGTAGTGTACATTCTAGTTTAGTTAACCGATTTATAGTTTTTCGTTGTTGTTGTACAAATCGTGGATTACATTCGCTATTGTTTCCATTTATATTATGCTATCACACTGAGTTAATCAAGAGAATGGTAGTAACCAGCTGGAGTAGATATTAGTTTCTGTGTGGCGTGCCTTTACTTTGATAACTCCGAGTTGTGATTTAATTCTGTAGAGTGTTTTTATGTCTACATGCATGGTTTGATTCAACAATTTAGATCAACGACATCTTTTACAGTTTTCTGTATTTTCTTATTCTTGGCTGGAGTGTATCGGCACAGATAGTGCGAACTCCATTGAAACAACAACATCTACCCTGGCTTGACAATTAAATGTTGCAGTCTTAGTCAATTAAGATTGATTAAAACAACACTATAATTTGTATTTATGAGAATAAACTCTATTGGTACTATGGTGACATTCTCATTTATGAAAATAAATCACCATTAAAGTAGGGTGGTGCTATGGATGTAGCGACCACTTAGTGACCGTGAATCACAATTGAAAAAAAAAAATATTATTAAAAAATATTTTTATAATATAAAAATATACTAAAACTTAAGAATATTTTTTTGGACAAATCACGACGATATTTGTATTTATGAAAATAAACTTTATTGGTACTATGGTGACATTCTCATTTATGAAAATAAATCACCATTAAAGTAGAGTGGTGCTTTGCCAACATTTTTGTTTATAATAATACTTCTCGAGTGAAGTAAGCCCTAACTATGCTCTGTGCAGAGGACTATTAATTTAGGCACTCAATTAATTTGACAATTTTATTGAGGAGTAGTTGCAAATTTTGAATTTAATAAAAATCCATATACAGTAATAATAATAAAAGTCATATGTTCAAATTAAAGTAACAAATCAACTTCTTGATTATGAGATTAAACAAATGGGTAATGGGTAAAACTCTATTGATTCACAATATTTACATCTAATTTTTTTTTGAATTAAACAGAAAAGGCAAAGGCTCCGTAGGATTGGATTCTCCACCCCCACAATGCAGAATTACAAATAACAAAATACCTCAAATTACATAGACTTTGCAATATCTATTTAATTAGTTAATCTAACTAGTTAGTTATTTAGCACATTTAGTTAAATAATTGTATGAGAAGGTTAGTGCCAATGGTTTTCATAAGCTGATTTCAATAATTAAAGTAAGCAACAAAGAACAAAGCACGCTAGATGTATGACATTTTATTAAAATTAAATTAAATAATGTTTTGATTTGTTTTTTTTAGAATTAAAATAATATAATGTTTTAACTTTAATATAGTTTTAATTATTAATTTTTTATTATAATTTAAATAATCCACTTTATTTCAGAGACAATCTTTCTATCTCCTATTAAAATTATATAGATGAAATATCTAACAAATTTTAAGTTATCATTTTTTTTGTACATGTAGTATTGCATAAATTTAAATCCAGAACAAGTTACCCATTTCAACGTTGCAGAAGAAAACCCCTTGAGATATGGCGTGGAAAAGAAGCTTAGAATAAAACATTTGGGAACCTTTGAAATTCCACAATGCACATAATATGGACGAGAAACAGACAAAATTGGATGACACTGTGAAGTGCAACATAATATGTTATGACCCAATAGGCTGTCAACATTATGACCTAGTGAACTATAAGAATATAAAGAGATGGCATGTCTTCTAGAGCGAAGTCGTATAATAATAATGACTCAGAACAATAGATGCAAAATTTGAATTGAAAATGTTGAAATATTAATCTTTAGTTTTGAAGGCGCAGATGCAACTGTAGGCCCTTCCCAATTTACTTGCAGTGATGCAGGAACTAGAAGCCCAGAGAAGCCTTGAACAACTCGGTCCGATTCATATCCCTCACGCTGGTCTTGATTCATGATCCATGCGTTTCGATACTCCACTTTTTACTTTGAACACCCAAGGAAATTTCTTTGAGGCCCTAGAAAAATAATTAAGAAATTGGCAATTAGAAATATTAAATATATTAATTATATTTTATAAAAGATATGAGGTCCTCATGGAACAAAAGGAACGTGGCCACCATTATGAGGACCCACCTGCATACATTACATGCACATTACCCATTCTTCCCATATTCGATGTTCTCACAGGTCAGTTATAAAACCAGTTCTCCCGTGGAATCGTCTTCTGCCTCAAAACACTGAATCGACTCCTTACTCTAATGAAGCCACCACCTTGTAAGGACTTAGCTAATAGTGCACACATGCACTTACAGTAAAAATCTACCTATACCTTAATTTACCAAGAAGAACCCAAAAAATCCAAGAAGCCCACTCCGGGCCGCGACAGAGTGATTTCCCATGCGCTAACAAAGGAAGAGTCAAGGGTTAAAGAGATAACAAAGACAGTGAGAGCAATGGTGGAAGGTTGCCCGCCCTGAAGGCAACATCATATCGGTGCTACATGCTATTGAGGACGTTGAAGCCCTTGGAAATGATCGCAACTCGAATTAGCTAAGGACCTCACACGAAGCCCACATATTTAGTTTCCCTGACCCGCTAACCCCGTCGTAACCTACAACTCGCACATCCTTCAAATGGCCAAGCGTCTTTCCCACATGATAGCTCAAGTCTCCTATTTGGTTATTAAGTTTGATCTGAGTGAAGAGAAGGGAAAATGCATCCTCGAAGAAGATGTTGTTTAGATACAAAGATACATGGCAGTTGAAGGAAGCTTATCCAAAAATATACAACTCCCTTCTGCAGTTTCATGGTTAACAAAAGAGCCCAAATTATGGATAACAACTACAGTGTGGATCAAATGGATATATGCTACCACTGGGAAATTGACATAGGGAAATTGAAGTGGTCAAGGCAAGAAACTTTGATTTTGTAGTTTTTAACCTATTTATTAAGATAAAAAATTGTTGATATCTTTGCAACCAAAGCTTTTGTCTACTACTAATTGCACAAAATTTGTATTAGATATAGACAACATATATGGTTAATTATTGAATAACATATTGCAAAATAATACTAGTCATCTAAAGTATGAGCTTATGACAAAGAGCCGTACTGTTTTATTGAGCAACATGACAACAACAGGACAACATACAACAAGAGAACAACATGGACATGAACAAGACAATATGTACTCAGGGTTCCACAAAACTCCAATGAAGGCTGATTGCTGGCAGGCTGCCATATAAGGTTTTCTTGAAGTGGTGGAAGAAACATGTAAAGCAAAACAAGAAGTCGCGTAGTAGTAGAGCAAGAAACACGCCCCATGTACCAGGGATGGCTTAGAAGATTGTGATTGTGGCCTCACTCACTGAAGCTGCTTGTCCAGAGATAACGACAACAAATCGACAAAGTGCATGCAAATAGTTGTAATCAAGTAATGCATGGTCTGATAGCATTTAATTTTAAGCCTAACATTACTCTGTTATCCCAGAAATTTTCAATAAATCTCATTTTAACCCAAAGTTTTGTCGCTCTCCGCCTCTGGAAGAGGCCAAATAAGAACTCAGAGCATTTGATTGGTTAACATAAAACATGTTCAATGTTTCATAGGTTGAGAAAAAAACGAAAAAATGCATGTACATCAAAACTTTGTCTAGTTTGAGTTTAAGCATCTGTTTTTTCTAACGCCCGCTCATATTCCAAAGCATATTGATTACAATAGTCCTTGCTACATTATGGCAGGGATTAATAACATAGATTATTAAATAATATAAATATAAATTATTACACTACCACACATTTGATCTATGCATCGACCTGGCAAAAAATTAAATGTTAGCTAATTTTCATTTTTCGGCATGCTCTCATCATAACGTTTTACTAAATTTTGCGAGCTTATTGCCCTAACACAAACACCCCTGTTATAAAGTAAATATTTATATAAGTCTTGAAAATATTTTATATATAATTAAAAATTTAAAGAGATAGAGCAATAATATACAAAAAATTTATAAAAAAATATACTATTTTTTTTTTAACAAATTGAGAAGATATTTGTCGGAACTATGTTGACATTCTCATTTATGAAAATAAATCTCCATTAAAGTAGGGTGGTGCTAGGTGGACTTTTTCATTTATAAAAACACTTCTTTAGTGAAGTAAGCATTGAGTATGCTATGAAGACTATTAATTTAGGCACTCAATTAATCTCATAGTTTTATGAATAAGCATTTGCAAATTTTGAATTTAATAAAAATCCATATAATGTAATAATTAAAAAAGTCATATGTTCAAATTTAAAGTAACAAATCAACTTCTTGATTATGAAACTAAACAAATGGGTAATGAGTATGAGATTAAACAAATGGGTAATGAGTAAAAAACTCTATTGATTCACAATTTTTATATCTTGCCCTTTTTTTTGAATTAAACATAAAAGACAAAGGCTCCCTAGAATTGGATTCTCTACCCCACCATGTAAAATTACAAATAACAAAATACCTAAAAAAAATACATAAACTTTGCTATATCTATTTAATTAAGTGATATAATTAGTTAATTAATTAACACATTTATTTAAATAATTGTAAGTTAATTAATTAACACATTTATTTAAATAATTGTATGAGAAGGTTAGTGTCAATGGTTTCACTAAGCTAATTTCAATCTTAAACTAAGCAGCAAGAAACTAAATATACTACTTTGTTACATATATGATATTTCATCTAATTTTTTTTTTTTAATTAATATTCATTCATTAATATTTACGCCGTAAGGCGTTTCCCTCTGAAATCAACTCTCCTCTCTGCCTACCTGTCATCCTTCTAAACCACACGATTATATGTTAGACGATTGAAACAACGTCAGCCGTTGATTCAAAGGCGATTGAGATCATTGAAGATGGCGATGAAGATGGCGATTGAGATCATTGAAGATGGCGTTTCGGGAAATTGGAAGAATGAAAGATTAAGAAGACACTACTTACCTTCATTTGCATCTGCAGTGGGATCCCCCTCCTTGTCAAACACAAGCCCACCACAGTTAATTCGTTCGTATCATTCATGGATGGTTGTCAGACATGGATGGTTGTCAGAGAAGAAACAACCATACAATCCACAGCTTCCAGCCTATTCAATGGCGTGCATGTTTTTCAGTGTCCTATAAGGAACTAGCAACATATATTTTCTCATTTCCTCTTTGGTTGGAGATAATAATAACCATAATGGTATTTGTGATTGTATGGATGTTGTACAGGATCAGACAGGGATAATGGCGAAACTGACTGAATGCATAGCGTCTCGTGGCAGGAATATCCTCAGCGGTGACGTTTTTGTCAGCAGACAGAAACAGGTCTTCTACTCCCCCGGAAGTGAGTGTGTATATACTTTGGTTACAGAGTTTTATATACTTCCTTATAGATATTATAGATCAATCTCTGTGGTTACCGCTATCTACTTCAGATTTTATGTTAAACGATTTGGAGGCTGTAAATGGTCAATTGGGTTTGTTTTGGATGGAGGAAGAAACCATTAGATAAAGTGGGTCTGATCTATTTGTTGGTCTCTCATTCTCTGTTTACAGAGTTCTCAAATCAATTTCCATTGTGTATATATCACAGATCTGAGGAGAAGAAAAATTATTGCCTAAGATAGATTGGTCATTAGGCTTATTTTTGGGAAAAATGGGCAATTGAAAATGAAGATTCATGCTTCGATTTCTACAAGCTAATATGCATCTAGTTAAAAACCGGCCAAAAATTTTGTAAACTGCGTGAAAATCAAGCAACTTAGAAATTTGCAAATTCTCCTTGCTTAAATGTAACTCTCGGAGTATTAGGTGGGTTAGGAGGTCTGCACTGGACATTGCTTCAGTGTTTGTAGTTAAAGGGCAGGTTGTCTAAAGTGCCATAAGGTACATCCACTCAAATGATCAAAGCAAATTCCTAGAAACGAGATTTTCAAATTCAAGCATTCATAGAAACAATCTTGATATTTCACCATTTCAAATTCAAAGTAAGCGCCCTTTCTGTTTTCGATTTTTTACCTGTGTACCTTTGCTTCATGCATTTACATGTATATAGCTGCAGTACCCTTGTGTGGGCTCTGTCGCCTTTTGCTCTTAAATAGACTCTGCACTCTCAAAATAGCTAACTCTGTGAACACCAAACTAGGTGTTTTGAACAGTTGTTTTGGACAGTATTTTAAGAATATCTGAGCAAGCATGTGGGTCTTTTGTACAGTTTTTCAAGCGTAAAGATGTCAGCTATTTGGTGACTATTTTAAGAATATCTGAGCAGGCATGTGGGTCTTTTGTACAGTTTTTCAAGCGTAAAGATGTCAGCTCTTTGGTGACTCAAGAGTAGATTAGTTATGTCCAAGAAGTAGGTAATAAGCATGCAATTCCGTCAGCATAAAACGTTACAAAATCAGTGGAAATCTTCACATTTTTAATGGCATGTTATGGAAAGAAACACAACCATGACGGAATCTTCACATTTTTAATGGCATGTTATGGAAAGAAACACAGCCGTGACGGAATCTTCACATTTTTAATGGCATGTTATGGAAAGAAACACAGCCATGACGGTATAGAAGTTCAGATTGCATGTACTCTGTTTCAAAACAGTTGATCACCTTTGTTGGTAGTATGCTTGGGAATAATCAGAACAGGTACAGAGCTACTTCATGCTGAAAGGGTAACTCAAATATAAAGATTCTGGATTTTGTACTCTATTGATAAAGTCATCTGGTTGCCTTGCATGGATAAATAGGGTGAAAACCATTTTGATGTAATAATGTTTTAGCATGTTTGCTTTGAAGGGATGGTAACTGCATCCCTTTCAGTATTAAAGTACCAGGGTTTTTGAAAAACAAATAATCAGAACAGGTACAGAGCTACTTCATGCTGAAAGGGTAACTAAAATATAAAGATTCTGGATTTTGTACTCTATTGATAAAGTCATCTGGTTGCCTTACTTGCATGGATAAATAGGGTGAAAGCCATTTTGATGTAATAATGTTTTAGCATGTTTACTTCGAAGGGATGGTAACTGCATCCCTTTCAGTATTAAAGTACCAGGTTTTTTGAAAAACAAATAACCTATTCAATGGCGTGCATGTTTTTCAGTGTCCTATAAGGAACCAACAACATATATTTTCTCATTTCCTCTTTGGTTGGAGATAATAATAACCATAATGGTATTTGTGATTGTATGGATGTTGTACAGGATCAGACAGGGATAATGGCGAAACTGACTGAATGCATAGCGTCTCGTGGCGGGAATATCCTCAGTGGTGACGTTTTTGTCAGCAGACAGAAACAGGTCTTCTACTCCCGGAAGTGACTGTGTATATACTTTGGTTACAGAGTTTTATATGCTTCCTTATAGATATTATAGATCAATCTCTGTGGTTACCGCTATCTACTTCAGATTTGGAGGCTGTAAATGGTCAATTGGGTTTGTTCTGGATGGAGGAAGAAACCATTAGATAAAGTGGGTCTGATCTATTTGTTGGTCTCTCATTCTCTGTTTACAGAGTTCTCAAATCAATTTCCATTGTGTATATATCACAGATCTGAGGAGAAGAAAAATTATTGCCTAAGATAGATTGGTCATTAGGCTTATTTTTGGGAAAAATGGGCAATTGAAAATGAAGATTCATGCTTCGATTTCTACAAGCTAATATGCATCTAGTTAAAAACCGGCCAAAAATTTTGTAAACTGCGTGAAAATCAAGCAACTTAGAAATTTGCAAATTCTCCTTGCTTAAATGTAACTCTCGGAGTATTAGGTGGGTTAGGAGGTCTGCACTGGACATTGCTTCAGTGTTTGTAGTTAAAGGGCAGGTTGTCTAAAGTGTCATAAGGTACATCCACTCAAATGATCAAAGCAAATTCCTAGAAACGAGATTTTCAAATTCAAGCATTCATAGAAACAATCTTGATATTTCACCATTTCAAATTCAAAGTAAGCGCCCTTTCTGTTTTCGATTTTTTACCTGTGTACCTTTGCTTCATGCATTTACATGTATATAGCTGTAGTACCCTAGTGTGGGCTCTGTCCCCTTTTGCTCTTAAATAGACTCTGCACTCTCAAAATAGTTAACTCTGTGAACACCAAACTAGGTGTTTTGAACAGTTGTTTTGGACAGTATTTTAAGAATATCTGAGTAGGCATGTGGGTCTTTTGTACAGTTTTTCAAGCGTAAAGATGTCAGCTCTTTGGTG
>APFE030476590.1:0-32490 GCA_000404065.3 Pinus taeda | reverse complement strand
TTGGATAAGGGACTAATCAGAGAAAGCCTGAGCCCCTGTGCAGTACCAACAGTACTTGCACCCAAGAAAGGTGGAGAAAGGCGAATGTGTACCGATTCGCGGGCTATAAACAAAATTACGATTTGATACAGGTTTCCCTTGCCCAGAATGGACGACATGATGGACTGTCTTAGTGGGGCAGCTTATTTTACAAAAATAGATCTGAAAAGTGGGTACCATCAGATCAGAATTAGAGAGGGTGACGAGTGGAAAACAGCCTTCAAAACAAATGAGGGGCTGTATGAATGGTTGGTCATGCCATTTGGGTTGAGTAACGCTCCGAGTACTTTTATGAGACTGATGAATGAAATGTTAAAGGAATTTATTGGTAAATTTGTGATAGTCTATCTGGACGATATTTTAATTTTCAGCAGGACGAAAAGAGAGCACCTTCAGCATATTCGAAGGGTATTTGAGAAGCTGCAGCAGAACAAGCTGCTGATAAATTTGAAGAAGTGCACTTTCTTACAGAAGGAGCTGATATATCTGGGATTTGTAGTTGCGGAGAACGAGTTAAAGATGGACCTAGAGAAGATTACAGCAATCATAAGTTGGCCGTCACCTAAGAGTTTGTTTGAGGTATGTAGCTTTCACGGTTTAGCAAGTTTTTATCGAGAATTCATTAAGAATTTCAGTGAGATCTGCGCACCAATGCTAGAGACCATCAAAAAGGCCAGCCAACCTTTTTGTTGGACCAAGGCGGCAGAAAACAGTTTCCAACTTCTGAAGCGAAAAATAACGGAGAGGCCGATATTGAGACTACCCGATTTTAGTAAACCTTTTCAGGTTCGTTGTGATGCAAGCGGGACAGCTATTGGCGCTGTGCTCAGTCAAGAGGATAGACCAGTGGCGTTTTTTAGTGAAAAACTAAATGAGAGTCGGCAGAAGTATTCGTCATATGACAAAGAGTTCTATGCAGTAGTCCAAGCTTTAAAACATTGGAGACACTACCTACTAGGCAATGAGTTCGTCTTGTTCTCTGATAATTCAGCATTACAATATGTAACGCAGCAGCACAAATTGAACCATAAGCATGCCAAGTGGGTAGAATACTTGCAGAGTTTTACTTTTGTGTTAAAACACATAAGTGGGCAAGCCAACAAAGTGGCGGATGCTCTAAGCAGAAGAGCCTTGCTCTTACAAGAAAGTGGCATACAGGTGATGGGATTTGAGTATCTGAAGGATTTGTACCAGATGGATGCGGATTTCAAGGAAGCTTTTGAAGCATGCCAAAATCCTGTATTAAGGAATACAAGCCCATGGCTAGATTTCAATTTACAGGAAGGATTATTATTTCGAGGTGGACAGCTATGTATTCCGGATTGTTCGATGAGGGAAAATTTAGTAAGAGAAAAACATAGTGGCGGATTAGCAGGACATTTTGGCATCGATAAAACGTTGGAGCAGCTAGGACATTTTTATTATTGGCCAAAAATGAGCCGGGATGTGCAGAGATATGTAACCAGATGTAAAGTCTGCCAACTGGCGAAAGGACACAGCCAAAACACTGGATTATACACACCCCTACCTGTTCCAAGTAGGCCGTGGGATTCAATCAGTATTGATTTTGTTCTAGGATTACCTAGAACGCAGCGGGGATATGATTTAGTGATGGTGGTGGTAGACAGGTTCTCAAAAATGGCTCATTTCATTCCTTGCCGGAAAACTAGTGACGCCACGAGTGTGGCACACCTGTTTTTCACGGAAGTTGTTAGATTGCATGGCTTACCCAGGACTATTGTTTCAGACAAGGATGTGAAGTTCACAGGACATTTTTGGCGCACCCTGTGGAAAAAGTTGGTCACGCAACTAAATTTCAGTTATGCGTATCACCCGCAGACTGATGGGCAGACAGAAGTGGTGAACAGGAGTTTGGGAAACTTATTACGAAGTTTGACAGGAGAAAACTCACGATTATGGGATCAAGCTCTTGCCCAGGTAGAATTCGCTTATAACGATTCGCCCAATTGGAGCACCGGATTTAGCCCATTTCAGATTTTGTATGGTATGCATCCTCGAGGGGTACATGAACTACGAGATTTGGGACAGCTAGAACGGAGAAGTGCAGATGGGGAAGATTTTGTTGAAGCAATGAGCGAACTTCATGAAAAGGTCAAATTAAGATTGCAGGACAGCACGCAGAAATACAAACAGCACGCAGACATAAAGCGGCGAGAGGTACATTTTGATGTTGGAGACGAAGTCCTTGCGCATATGCGTCGGGAACGGTTTCCTAAGGGCACGTATAACAAGTTGAAATACAAAAAAATCGGTCCATATAGGATTCTGCGAAAATTTTCAGCCAATGCTTATGAAATTCAGCTGCCACCGGACATAGGCATTTCACCTATATTCAACGTGGCAGACCTGTTCCCATATCATGCCCAGGCGGAAGATGATAGTATGGTACAGCCAGAACGGGACACCCAGTTAGAGAGCAGTCCTTGGAAGAAGCAGTTACCTTCGGCCCAGACCCATGAAATTGAAGGGATCCTCAACACCCAGGTAGCCAAAAGGACGCGCAGAAAGGAGTATCTGCGTTACCTCGTCAAGTGGAGAGACCGTCCAATGGAGGACAGCTCGTGGCTCGACGCGGCGCAGATTCAGAAGGCTGGTTACTCGGTCGAGGAGATCATGGAACAGAGCCATGAGTTCTCTTTTACCCCGGAAGCCTAATGCAGGAGCATCTGGTCAACAGGGTAGAGTCAGAGAGAAGGTAGACAAAGTTTCCAAAGAGGACGGAGGACATGGTTTGATGGATGGGCAGTAACACTACCTTGGTTATTTTTTTTTATTATTGTTATTATTACCTATGTAATGTTTTTTTTTAAATTACCAGAAGCAGAGAAAAACAATAATGTGATAGTTTACTTTTAATTAGGAACAGTAACAATTAGGAAACATTTCTGTTCTCGTAAACAACCATATGACGATTGGAAAGATACAAAGAGAAACCGAATATGTCAGTTAGCAACCAGCTGTAGAAACGAATGATATAACCAACAACAGTTATGTAATAAACAACTGCTTTTGTAAACATAAATTATAAAAGGAGCGGAATGAACCATTGAAGGGGTTCCGACTTCGTGAAAATAGACAAAAAGCAGAGATAACAGAAGAATAAAATATTCTGAGCATTCATATAAATATTGTGTTCAAAACTGTGTGATGGTGTAGACAAATGTACTAAACTAGGTTGTCAAGTAAAGCGTGCTACAGGCATTGCATTAAGAAAAGCGATACGTGCTGGCGGAAGTTACAAGACCAGGCACACACAACCGAACCCTAGGTATGCAACATAAAAAATACATGCCTTATCGTTCATAGAAAAAATCACAGTTCTACAGAAATAAGTTATACAGCCGAATAGATACATTAATCATATAAAAAAAACCCTGTATGAGTTTCCATTACATGATGTCAAAAAAATAGTCGAACGACTCAAGACTACCGACATAGTCAAAGACCTACAGTGAACGATAACAAGTTTACATCAAGACTAAACCTCGTGACTACAATCCGAGAACAACGAGAGACCGACTCGAGAACAGAACAGCCTAGGGTCTGCACACAAGTCCGACCTTGAGGGTCGAAGGAACCCAAACAAATAACTACCAAACAACAAAGAGGAAGAGCTACCCGAAATTGCAGGCTGCCGAGGATATGAAGGAGGCCACCGGGCACAGTCCTCCCTGCAATGAGAAGAGTATGGAAAGGTAGTTAGGCCGGCAGTATATACAGGCGAAGAGAACATAATAAAGAAATAAGAACACAAAACAAAACCGAAGTCGAAGTTTACCTGTGCACAGTGCCAGGACCTCCAACCGACCCAGATGAAACACCTGCCCACGAAGGAGCCGCGACATAAGTAACAGAGAAAGGAGTGTAAAAAATAAATCTGGCATAGAACATTAACTTACCAGGGTTGCTTGCGGAATTGCCAGCTGAGAACACCGTCACCAGTCCATCAAGAGCAGAGCGAGCACCAGAACAAAACCGTTGCAGAAGAGCACAAGCGTTGCAAGGAGAATAAATTTACAGTAGTAAGGAAACAAACCCCAAATCATTCACAGGCATCCACGAATTGCATAGATACAGAAACCAACAAGAGTTCCAAGGAAAACGACTGAAGACAAACCAGAATAGCCATTGAGACCCTAACCGCACAGCAATGATTCGAAACTTACCATTATAACTATCAAATGCCGGTGGAACAGGAAAGGTCGAGCATGTAGCCATAAGCACTGTTAGAAGTGTAGCTGGGTATCGAACCAGTGGACCGAACCATCCAGAAACAGGCAGCATCATAACCCACAGACAACAACCAGAAGTCACCAACTCGCAGAGCGGAAGAGGAATACCAATAACCGGGACCAGCCAAAGTGAATAGGTGCGAAGGGTCAAGAACCCTCAACTCTTGTGAAATTCCTGAGACAAACAACTGTCGATCGGAGGTGAGACTGAGGTACTCCCTCATTAAAACAAATCCATAAGTACCGATTTCGCATTGATTCATACAATCAAGCAAATTAATTAACAAATCATAACCCTTACCACGGTGTAATACACATCAGCATACGGAAAGCTGGGATCACGTGGGTTGGATCCATCATAAAATAATTCAACTAAAAGGAAGATAGGAAGATGTGTGATTAATTCCATTTTTAATATAAATTTGATATTGGCTTTGAAAATATTATTAATAATAAAAATATTCATTCAATTTTTAATATAAATTCGATATATGACTTTCGAAAAATATTAATAATAATAAAAATATTGAATGTGAGTCATAAATAAAATATTTCACTATGCAAAATTAAATAATATTGATGTGTATTTAAAAATATGTCCCTAACAAAAAAACATTTACATATAAATAATACGCTTCATAAATAAAATATTTCAATATCCATATTAAATAATATATTTTATTGCCAACTATGCATATAGTAGATAGTGTATTATAATAATATTTAAAAAAAATTTGTGGTTAAAAATTCAAGTAGTCTCACTATTTTATATTTTGGTTTTTCTAAAGTATATTTTTGGATTCAATTTCCTTTAAAATCTAGCAAAAAATTGTTGGAATTGTAAATTTTAAGTTGTTTAATTACAAAACCGACCTAAAGGAACTTCAAGGCATTGCATCCCATTCAAAATGAAATATATAATATATATATATTATATATATATATTATATATATATATATATAATTAAATTTCTTGAGGAGAAAACTTATTTTTCAAATTTTGCACTTTAAAATATGCTTGTATATGAAGAGATTTGATCCCTCTCAGAGCTTGGTAAATTCGCGGTTGAGATGGAACTATGATGGATAATAATTACTAGATGGATGGAAGGAATCTAACTTTCACATAATACTTTAAAATATTTTAAGTGCAGTGTTTCGGGATCTTGGATAAACAGTGATTGGGTGCTTTGTTAAGGCACTCCTTGACGTGAAGTCACTGATTCAATTCACTTATTCTCATGTGCGACCTAGGGGCACAACAGATGAGATAAGTGTTTTGATGCATATGGACTTCTACCAACTGTGGGATTTAACCTTCATGGAACATTTTAGCATATTCTTAATACACAAATCAACTTTGAGATTTATCTCCAAAGTAGTCATGCCTTTTTTTCCTAAGTAGTCATGCTTTTCTTTTTCCTTTTAATTAAATTGATTAATTAAAAAAATGTTATATGAATAAGTGCCAGAGTTATGGTTTTTTAGGCACGGGGTATTGACAAACCATGGTATTGTAACAAAATCTATTTACAGTTTAAGAATCTCCATGGTAATTGAGATAAATATCCATGGATAAGAATCTCCTTTTTTTTCAAATGTATATATGTTTATCTCTTATATTAATTATTTTTATAATTAATAATAAAAAAAATAAATTTCAAAAAATTATAATTTTTTAAAGCAAAGTGGGATATATTATGAAGTATGTAATTTGATGTTGGAATCAATGGAGAAAGCTGAAGTTAGATTATTGTTATGATGATGATAGGATTGAGAATCTATTTTAGGTCTCAGATCCTACTATCTAGGGAGTGGTTGAAACCACCCTGATTGTGAGAAAGCCTATATGTACTAGGCTATTCTCCTGATTGAAGAGTGTATTGTGTGTAGTGTTTGGGCACTCTCCAGGTATCTCACCTGGAGAGCCATTTAGCTAATAAACTCTGTTTTTTAATCAATGTTTATTATGGATTGATATTTATCCTCTTTTACCAATCATTCAGTTTATAAGATTAGGTTAATTTAAATGTATATATGCTTAACTTATATATATATAATATATAATTATATATATATATATATAATATATATATATTTGTCAATTGAGTTTATCTTCAGTAGTTAGGAGGATTGGTTGCCATCTTTCTCACCTAAGTTTGATTCCCATAAGTGACATGATGAACATTGATATACTTGTTTTAGTAAATTAGGTTTACTTTGGAGGATTGGGTAGTTGTTCAATTCCCTAAAAATAACATAATGAAGAGAAATATTGTTGTAATAACTTCTAGGTACATATAATTGAAATATTGATAAATTTGACTTCACCAAATTAAACAATATTCTCAGAAGAAATATTAAAAAGATAATTCTTTTTTGATAATTATAAAATGTTTTTTCTTGAATTTATTAAACTTCATCATTTAAAAATTTAAACCATTTATTAAAATCGGAGAAAATTTATTCTACTAGGAAAATTAAATCTACATACTTTCTATTTGATAACTTTGGATACAAATGCAATATTTATGCAAGTTTTTACATAAAAAATGGATAGCAATAAGATGAAAATAAATATACTTATTAAGAATGATTGTTCATCACTGTTTATGTATTCTTTGACATTTTAATAAGTGGGAGAAAAAATGTAAATGCGTGGATCTATTATTGGATGTTACCCACCAAAATTTATGCAAGTCCTTACACCTAAGTAGGCAATTAATTTCTCCACTTTAAATATCAATTTATTAGTCCCTTCCAAGGCATGACTATAAATACACTTGCATGTTGACCACTACTAGTTTACCATTAACTACGACAAGTTTTAATGTTTAAATTATAAAAATAAATAGAGAATATAGTTTGTCAAAAACTTTTTGTTCTATAATTCACAAATACCTATTTCAGATTTTTAATCTGCAATGTCTATTTCTTCTAAATCTGTCAAATTCTATTAATTATAATTGAAAATCAAATTTGATGGACCCATCCAATAGTTTGGATACAATTATCTTATATGCAATTTTCCTTAAAAACATAATTTTTTTTTTTTTTTTTAACTTAGAACTAAGTTTCCTACCACCGTAGTTAACCTGTTAAATATTATAATAATGTTACATCATTACGACTTAACTTTTAACTCCAAGTCACGACTTTCTCCCATACTCAGAAAAAAAACTACGGTGACCAATAAATAACATATAATGTGGTGACCAATAGATAACATATAATTCGATTTTTGACGATATATTTTAGTGGATAGAAAAGAGAAAGATATAGATATAGATAGAATTATGAATATAATGCACAAAATGTTTGATAATGTGAAATTATTTTGTAAATTTATAAAAATCTGGGGATATAATTTTTCTATTTTTTTTTTAAGTTATGTTTTGAAACTAGTTTGAAAATTTATTCTTAATTTGACAATAGTTATTTACATGAAATACTTCTAGACCAAGGACATGGGAAATAAATAAGAAAAACATAGTTCTAAATTTCTATTGGCTTACAATGTGGATCTTTTTAATGGTAAGGACTCTTTAATCTTCATGTGACTTGTTCATTGGGGGGAAATGTTCTCCCAAAAGTAATGAGGTCTTTCTAGTGTAAATTCCCAATTTGACATCACACCATTTGGGATAAGAGTACCATCCAATAAGTGGGCTCGATTGCCACCAAGTTTGTTTTAATCTTGGCAAGAGATCAAGCGTAAAATCAATGTGCAGACTCTATCTTCTCAGGGTCCTTTGGTAAGACTTCATGTTGATTAATAATGAACACATAAAATCAATCTAAAACTACTAAGTTAGTATTTTATATTAATTAATAATGAGTACAAATAAAATGGATATAGGACTAAATTTTTCATTTATAATGATTATGAACGAAATTAAATGAAATGAATAGAAACTGCGAAATAGGTCATTTATATAATGAATGTGAAAATATCTAAAAAAAGATAAATGACTACTGCAAATGATAATTTTTTGATTAAAATGATGAATAAATTTTACATATATACGACTATTAGTAGCTAATTTACAATATCTTATAACACGACTAAAATTTAGTCATATTTTTTTGGTTATTAATTGGTTTCAAATGATGACTAAAATTTTCATATATATGACTATTAATAGCTAATTTACAGTATCTTAGAACATGACCAACATTTTGGTCATTAATTGGTTTTATTGGAGTTTCATATAGTAATATATTTTGTTGTATATTTGGTCATTAATTTTGACAATTAATGATTAAACCAATGAAAATTTTTTGACCAAATTTATGAATAAATATACTACTAGATGGTAAAATTGAAGAAACTGATTAATAGATAAGCTAAAAATGACTAAAAGTTAATCATATCATATGATACTGTAAATTAGCTACTATTGGCCAGTTACTGAAAAATGGCCGTTTATATGCAAATTTTAGTTGTTTTGTTAGTAACTAATTAGTAATTTTGTACTAGTGAATTCAATGAAAGGGGAGATTTAGTCTATTGGTTATTTTCATAAGGTTTTTTTACTAGTTTTTGTTGGGTCATATTATTTTTCCTAACATATTTATTTTTTATTTCAGTAGGGAGATTGTATGAGTGGCATCTTGAGGACTGACTTGACATTGGATTTAAATAGTAAGAGAATTTTTAGATTCTTTTTATGTCTTCAATGATTTTTACATATCCCTTTTTTTCTCTTGTATGATAAGTCTGGGATATGTGATTAAAGTTTGATATGTGAATTTGAAATACACCTTTTTGTTGATGAGTTTTCGTTTTGATTGGTAGCATGTTTGTGTCAAAGGTGAGTTTATTTGTTGATTCAATGTTTTTCCTTTGTTCTTTCCCTAAACATGGATGGTTTTAGTTTTGATTCATCAAATCGAATCCTTGGTTTCTTAATTTAGAAATAGTTTTTCATTTCAATGTTTTCATTTGTTTGCAAGGTCTTTATTGTAGTACTTTTTAAACTTTCTTCTTTCTTTCCTTTTGATTTTTAGGCATTTTCGTCATCGTTTTATTATTTGTTTTTAATGGATGTGTTATAGTTTTTTTAAATCAATATATGGGTTATATTTTATTGTTAGGGAGAATTTTGTTTCAGGTGATCTATGGTTTGATCTAGCTAGGGATTTTGGATGCCTTTTACTCTTTTTTGTTTTCTTTTATTTAAGGCTAAAATTATTTTGTTAAAATGTGCTTGTTGCACACATAATGTGATTTCTTCCGTGGTGGCTTTGTTCCTAGTGTCAGTTGCGTTTTTATTTCTTTCATGGTTTCCCAAGGTATTTTTTATCTACTATTAGGGCTTATTGTATATGTTTCATTCCTTGTGGCATGCGTGTTGTGTTGTGAAGAAACATGTTAAAATGTTTCAATATTGATATCCTGATGATAGGCTATGATACTTTTCTCAAAACATCGATAATAAAATCTACCACGCAAGACTCCAAAAACATCCAATGCAAAGTTTCGAAAACACAAAAATGTTGATCTTATCCCTGCATGCAAGGGATAAGTTGAATGGCATTAGATGTTGTTATGTACCTAGGGGGGGTAATATGGGGTACCGAGAGAGGTACCCAAGGTAATAATGTAATAATGGGATGGGCCATAGTAATAAATAAGGTGGTTAACCCATGTCATGTAAGGGACCACAAGTAGTTAATAATAATGTAAGGGGCCCATGGTATTAGTTGATGGTATAAGGAAACCATGGTAATGATGCATGGTATGTATGAAGCCTATATAGAGGCTTGAGACTTCACATGGAGAGATATGAAAAGAAATAGTCTTGTATGAACAAGCATATGGCTTGTGGAGTGTTCTCCTTCCTTAAGGAGTGAATGTATGGTGTTGCCCTACCATAAGGGTTTGATAATAAAGAAGCATTTCTATATATTTCTGGGTTTATTTGCATTATTTTATATTTTCTTATCATATCTATATCATTTTGGGTTAGAGCTACAAAAAGTGGTATCAGAGCACTTTCTTGGGCACAAAAGTGGAATTTTTTTTTTTTAGGATTTCAAGGGCGGCGAGTTTGGCAGATCAAATCTGTACGTTTTGGTTCAAGTTCTGAAAAATCTGATTGGCATATCTGTATTCCTTGTGAAAAAATAGCCGATTTCAAAAAAAAAAATCGGTCGAATCGGAGTCCGGATGAAGGAGATATAGCTGATCTAAAAATCAGTAGGGTTGGAGACAATTTTTCGGGGCAGCGAATTTGCGGCACAGATCTAGGCGTCTTGGTGCAAGATCTACAAGATCTAATTGTAGATCTGGAATCTTTGTGAAAAAACACCTAAATTCAAAAAAAAATCAGTCGAATCGGAGTCCGGATGAGGGAGAACGAAAGGGACCCAACGCCAGGTGTCAGCCTGAGAACGAAAGGGACGACGAAAGACCCTTTCAAAGGAAGGCCTATCAGCCTAAGTAGCTATTAATAGTCGTATATATGCAAAATTTATTCATCATTTTAATCAAAAAATTATCATTTGCAATAGTCATTTATCGTTTTTCGATATTTTCATATTCATTATATAAATGACCTATTTAGCAGTTTCTATTCATTTCATTTAATTTTGTTCATAATCATTATAAATGAAAATTTTAGTCTTATATCCATTTTATTTGTACTCGTCATTAATTAATATAAAATACTAACTTAGTAGTTTTAGATTGATTTTATGTGTTCATTATTAATCAACATGAAGTCTTACCAAAGGACCCTGAGAAGATAGAGTCTGCACATTGATTTTACGCTTGATCTCTTGCCAAGAGTAAAACAAACTTGGTGGCAATCGAGCCCACTTATCGGACGATACTCTTATCCCAAATGGTGTGAGGTCAAATTGGGAATTTACACTAGAAAGACCTCATTACTTTTGGGAGAACATTTCCTCCCAATGAACAAGTCACATGAAGATTAAAGAGTCCTTAACCATAAAAAATATCCACATTGTAAGCCAACAGAAATTTAGAACTATGTTTTTCTTATTTATTTCCCTTATCCTTGATCTAGAAATATTTCATGTAAACAACTACTGTCAAATTAAGAATAAATTTTCAAACTAGTTTTGAAACATAACTAAAAAAATAGAAAAATTATATCCTCAAATTTTTATAAATTTGCAAAATAATTTCATATTATCAAACATTTTATGCATTATATTCATAATTCTATCTATATCTTTCTCTTTTCTATCCTCAAAATATATCTTTCCCTTTCCTATCCTCCTCAATATAAACCATACGTAAAATACTACAACCAGCAATGGTATCGGATTCAACTCAAGGATGCAATTTATTAATCTATTTCATTTCTATGGTAATGACTACCTCAACTCAAGACCAGGACTTGTTACCTTTGCAACTCATTTTGATTTAGTTTAATGGTGATTATTTAACTTTTAAAACTCTGAAAATGATAATGTGAATGACATTGCATGACTAAATTAAATATTAGAAACTAAAAATCTGAAATAAGTATGCGTGAATAATCATTCTTAATAAATAGGAATTTGACAGATTTAGAAGAAATAGATATTGCAGACTAAAAATCTGAAATACTGGCTGTTACATGGGGAGGTCCATATAAAAAGATCCATATAATTCCAGAAAGATCTAAGATGTGAAGGATGCATAATACAATACTTTCTATTTATTTAAGAGGCCGGAGCAGAATCAGGGCCTGTGGGCTGTAGGAGCCACCCTTTCTTCCTTCTTATCTACAACTGGATCCACCCCCTCCCCTTCTTCTACTGTGGCGAACCTGCAATCATACGGACACACATCCGGGCAGCATGGCGGGTCGCAGTTAGGAGGACAAGAAGCGGACACCATTACACCAGTAATACAGGTAGCTGCTAGAAGAAACAGCATTCCAATCATCAACATATGGCCGCCTCCAATCTTGAATTTCTGCATTCTCACTATAAAACAGTAGCAGAAACTTTGTTAGGCTTCGTACCCTTCCCAGGATCCTGCAATGCCTTTGATATGAACCCAAAAAGTATTAGAGAGCATAGATGCACAACTCATGAACTCAACATGTAAACACAGAACGCAAGACTGGCTTCCATACATCAATTAACAGGTATTTATACAAAATAGAGAAGCCACTGCAAAAGCTTGTTCATTTGTCAAAGATATCTAGAACCTGTATTTAAAACTCTGTTGAATTCAAGCTGTGAGTATTTGGAATTATTTGTAGTTTCTTCAAAAAGGAGGACGAAAATAAATTACTCCGTCACAATGTCATCGATATAAATAACAACAGTTGCGTCACTCCACCCATACGAAACCCCAAAGCACAATCACCCCAGCTGCTCTGCGTTTAACTTCTTGACCGCCATTTTTTTGTCTATGAAACACTCCCACCCAGCTACCGTGCGCCTCTTTTTGGTCTACGAAACCCTTCCACCCACCTGCTCTGCATTTAACTTCCTGCTCACCATTTTTTAGTCCATGACATAGTTTTTTCCCCCGTCGCAGGCCCTTCATCACCGCTCCTTGTCACTGTCATAAACCTGCCACATAAAACCGTACGCGAAAGGCCAGCAAGCTCTCACACCGTTTCCTGGCTCTGCTTTATTCTCCAAGGCTTTGCTCGGCACAAGAACCAATGTGGGAGGGTTTTAAGCTCTTATAGCTCTCCTTGCGTGCATATTGAGGGGAAGTTTACTTGTCCGTTGCACATTCTGGCGCGGGAGAAGACACAGCAAAACATTTTCGCGATAGGTAGGTAAGCTTAATGGATTCTGTGGTTGTTCAACAATTGTCCTTCGAGTTCTAATTCCAACTTTTGATTGCTTTGTTTGCAGGGAGGGTTTCGGCGAACACGCGACACAAAGCACAGACGACCTTCCAGGTTATATTCTCACCGTTGTCCTTTCAACCAGGTTTTTGCCACTGGAAAAAAAATTGTAAGCTTCCTTATTAAGTGCTTTCTAGAAGGGCGTTTTTTTCACTGTTTTGTTCCGTTGGTTCAAGAGGCTCACTAAACTAGCTCATTTATCGGTATGACTCCTATTTCAAATGTCTGCCAGTTTATGCTCCGCAATATTCTTTTTTATGCCCACTTTTATGCCCATTATGTGCCCAGTTTTATGTGCAGTTTGACCTCACTTATTTTATATGACCTCGCCTGTTTAATGGCTTCGTGCACTGCTTCAATGGAGTTAGTTAAACTGGCCAGTTTTTCACAAACATTTTTTTTTTCCTTGTAGTTTTTTCCACCTGCCTCAATCTCGCATATCTACTAGTTTCATACACTGGTTAAAGGAGCTTCATATAGTCTTGTGTTCTGTGTTTACATGTTGAGTTCATGAGTTGTGCATCTATGCTCTCTGATATTTTTTGGGTTCATATCAAAGGCATTGCAGGATCCCGGGAAGGGTACGAAGACTAACAAAGTTTCTGCTACTGTTTTATAGTGAGAATGCAGAAATTCAAGATTGGAGGCGGCCATATGTTGATGATTGGATTGCTGTTTCTTCTAGCAGCTACCTGTATTACTGGTGTAATGGTGTCCGCTTCTTGTCCTCCTAACTGCGACCCGCCATGCTGCCCGGATGTGTGTACGTATGATTGCCCCTTCGCCACAGTAGAGGAAGGGGAGGGGGTGGATCCAGTTGTAGATAAGAAGGAAGAAAGGGTGGCTCCTAGCGCCCACAGGCCCTGATTCCCCGCATGTGGAAGTCTGCTCCGGCCTCTTAAATAAATAGAAAGTATTGTATTATGCATCCTTTACATCTTAGATCTTTCTGGAATTATATGGATCTTTTTATATAGATTTCTCTATGTAACAGACAGTTTTTTATATTATCTTAATATAAAGAAATGTGGTTTTTCTTCTGAAAAAAAATGGTTTTGTTTCTTTTCTTCATTAGCAATTTCTCGCCATATAATAAAAAAAATGTTTTCTGTGAACTTGTGTCTTTATATGTTTTTGTTGTTTCTGGTTTTCTTTTCTGCTAAAAATGAAAATGTGAATGCCACAAAATAGGCATGTTAGTATGCAGGGTTTTTTGTAGAGTTTTGTGAAGAACTGAGTGTTGAATCCAGGCGGTATTTTGTGAAGTTAAAATTACTTGTGATTGACATCGAGTATACGTGCATGGAGACCGCCGAACGGCTGTATTGAGCGACTCTGATTCAGAAGAAAGGAGATTGTATGAACGTGTGAGAAAGCGGTCATCGAAGGACGATGAAATGTCTCCTAAAACCCCGATACAAATCCCCAGCGATGAAGAGGGTGCCAACACAGATTCAAGCCTCGGAATATTGGCCAAAGCAAAGCGTAAGAAGCGTCCTGAAGATTCTATTTTGAATAATGTTAGCCCCGAGGATGAAGTCACGAAAACAGAGACTTCCCGGGCTCTGGTTATCGACCTCGAAGGTGAGCCTGATGGCGATAGAGGAAACGTAGGCGTCGAAGCATTCTGGAGACCACCGCAGTTCGATGGGTCTCTGGCTAGCAACACACAGAGGGCAATGGCACTGTGGCAGTGTGCAGTCAACACAACTTCCTTGCATGACTCAGGCACCTTCACGCTGGCAGTGTCCTTTCTGGTCCAGCACGCAGACATCACTGGAGTCTGGTGTTCACGGCTTCACACAGAGGGTTTTGGTCACGCAGAACATTACTTGTACTTTGTTTATCCCATGCTAAAAGCAGTGAGTTGTCATGTTTCCTTTTTGGAATTATAACCAAAGGATGTGAAACAATTCATCCCTGAGTTGTGCGCTTTGACTAAGTACCTGCAACCATCAATGAGCCCTGCCTAAATCTCTCCTAGCGGCGTAAAGTGGTACGAGTGTATTTTGTGTTGCCTATAGCGATATGCTTATCCAGATGTGAATATATACATGTTAATTGTCTCAATGTGGCAGTCAATACTTTGAAATTGAAAAATACTTCCATATTGCTTGCACATATGTAAATATATTGCATGAATGAAAGAAGTTTTTTCATGGAATGCTTTTTATGCACATTGAAAGATACAAAGCGCTGCTATCGACGTTGGCATATAAAAATTGGGTGAACAGAATTGTAAGGATAGAATTGGACTTCAATCCTCTATTGGACTCTGATCTTGGCACCATAAGCAAAGAACCCCAGCAACCAGTTATTGAACCAAATCTGAACAGAGGACAAGAAGCTTGACCTCAACTTGTTCATGAATTGCGGTGACATTACAATTTAGTTCAACATTCCAGATCCATGTTGACCAGATGGATGGGCCATAAACATACCATTTACCATTTACGGATCAATGAGAATACCAAACTTCTGTATGTGGCTAGGGGGTGCCAAAGTTCCTGTAACACTATATTACTTGTTGCGATGTCATGTACTTTCCTTAGTTAAGTGACATGCTCAATTAATATTTTTATCATAGAAGCTGATGCCTGAGGTGGCTTGTTGAGCTGCCTCCCCTTAAGTGTTTTTACTAGATGACATTCCCACATCAAACATGGTAGTCCCAGAAATCTACATAATATATTTCACATATGTAAAATCCACATTCACCAAATAAGAATTGAATTCAATCTTCCTTATATTCTTTCTACATCAGCTCCCTCTGAATGTGAAGCTTCTTCACTCATCATTAATCGCAACATCAACCTGTATTAGTGTTGAAGTAGCTGATAAATCACGCTCCAAATACTTTGAGCCAACAACCTCATTCAAAATTTCAAAAGATTGCATGACCTGCAGTGCATTGTCCAATGAAGAAATTTCTTCGAGTTTCTCTTCATACAAAGGTTGCATTCTGTTGATATTTAAAGATAGGTGGAGATTGAAAAGTTTCCTCAAGATGTCCCCCATACGCCTCACTACTAAGGACCAACTTTCACAGGTCACAATCCTGATAGTTATTCTACTGGGGTGTGCAAACGTGGAATGCTAGGCTTCAAAGTATTTTGAAACTCTTCCTCTGTAGAAGGCCACATACATTTTCTAGTTTCCAAATCAGATAAGAAGCTTAACATAAGACAATTCAAATCTTCAGGCAAATAAAAAATGTATGCAATCATCAAATCAGTAACTGCAGTTTTTAATCTACCAAGAGCACTAAGATTTTCATTTTCATCTGATTTTTCTGAAACTTTCCAATTTTCCATTTCTTCATTTTTTTTATATCCCTTCTTCTTCACTTGTTTCAATTTTCAGGGTCCAATCCCATCTTTGCGGGCATTGCTTTAGCCCATAAAGGGTTAAAAATAGGAGATGTAAGTAATGTAACATCATCAAAACTGGTACCATAGATCGGGTTTTCTCCAGTACAAAATTTTTCACTTTATTTGTACCTCTATGCCCTGCTCTTAATAAGGCATGCACTCACATCAAATTCCCTACAGTAAAATTTTATGTTAGTTCTTTTCCTTCACCTTCACTCCCCATATTTTTGAACTTTCAGACTGTGACTTAGACCACCTTATCAGAGGTACTGAGATAGGTTTGAGAAGGTAAGTTTCTAAAAGTTCTGGCTCTCAAATAATCATGGTGCCAACCAACAATAAAGAGGTATGATGTATGTTACTAAGAATCTGCTGAGCAGTTTCACCATTTCCTGCTTGTCCTTTACCAGAATTTTGGTAAGGTAGAAATGGAAGAAACCGTAGGCAGATTGCCCGATATGTTCTTCTGTAGTAACAACATACTTCAATGATGTTTGTACTAACTTTATTTTCTTGCACCATAAAACATCCAAATGATCCTTACGAAGGATCTGCTTGTCATATTTTTAGTAATAAGTTAGAAGCATTCAAATACTCAAATATTCATGCACAATGATAAGCCATTTTCTAAAGGATAAAACAAGAGAAATAACATAAATAAGTAGCACGAGTCTAGAAGGGACTTATCTTTAATAGAAACAACTTGAGATATCATCAGTTCACTTTATCGTAATCTTTAGGAAGATCAATTTTCATCAAACTGCTGGAATTTATGGACCTTGATTGTATGCAATTCTTCCTGTGATATTCCAACGACATCATGAATTTGTTTATTGTAAATAAAGCCAAATTGTTCATCAAAAATAACACTAGACAAATACCTTTACGCCTGTTAGGAATGATTAGACCATGCTAATGGAAAACTTGTATGGGCCACATGGTTGAAGATCGTGATTAAAGAACTTTGTTGAGACACCCTCCTTATCTACTGCTTCACTGTTGTTCATCACATGAAGAGAACAAGAACTATGAAGAGTGTGGAGAGGTAGCCTAAATCGGTGCCTACCCAGGAGTATCATAGAGCACTTGGTTGAAAGGCTTTGCTATATAATCTCAGGAGGAGCTTTGGAGCAAAATTATTTGTCTCTCATAACATCAGAGGTCAAGGGAAAGAACCTCTATATAGAAGTTTGGTTTTGCTCAAATAAAGCTGATGGTAGTATTTCACACGGCACAAACCTAGTGTTGAGGTGAAGGGTACCTATTTTTTTCGTGGGAGGAAGTTTGCTGTCTCACCAAATTTGCAGTCAATGGACACAAGAAGTGGATAGTCCAATTGCCTCTTATATCTACAAGCATCTAAGACTGAAAGAAAGAAGTGATGAGCTTGGTTGTTCTTGGTCTGGAGAGGTCATGTAAAGTTTTTTGCTTTTGGTTTTCTCCTTGTGGATGTAAAATGCAAGGTAGCTTTATTGGGGTAGTGAAAGAAAATTGTAAGGAAAATCCATTGTGTCCTGGAACTAGTGGAACTACTCTTGAATCTTGTGGTATATGTGGCATTTGAAACAAAGTGTTCTTTATACTTGATAGTTTGAAATGTTACAACTAGAAAATAATCTTAAATTGTGGGATGTGGTGGGGGGTTGTTATTGATCCATAGATTGTTAGAGAAAACCTATAATTGTCTGAGGGGGCTTTTGAGGCTTGAACACAATGGTGTTGAATGTAGTTAGGTAAAACAGTGAGGCCATCCTACAAGTATATGAACTACTCATAATGAAAGTTCATCTTGCGGCCTAGCATCTAAAGGTGGGGAGGCTCAAGTGCTTTGGGTGGGGAGGCCTAAGTGATAATTTGGGCAGTAACTTAACTCACATATTCTATCTTAGGCTGTCAATTCTTCCCAGGCTCATCTGTTGCTCTAATATGATATGGGATTTTAGGGTGCACACATTTGCATATGCAATGGTGGAGAGAAGAAAAACAAGTCTTTATTATGAATGTTGTAGTGACTCTTCTCTCTCATACGCCATAAATTCCTACAGGTGACATATTTATAGCACCCCTAGTTGGTTCACGTGGTTTATCCACCTAATCTCTAACCTCAACATTTGAAATAACATTTTTCAAAAGTCACTAGCACATGAAGTGACAAATCTGAATGATTATTGATTCCTAACCCAAATGTTATGAGCATTATCAATCTGATAACCTGTCTTAGAAAATGGTACCCCTATACCAGCACCCACATTTATAAAACCTGGCTACTTAGTCTTTCTGTATATCTACACGCACTTCCAGTACTTAATCTCTTTTAAAGTAGGATGTTAGTTATAAACTATTTTGGGAACTGCACAACTAAATCCAACTTGCCTAAGAGTTGTGCTGAATAGAATATGGTGTGAATGCACTCCAATGACATTAAACAGGCCTAAGGCATAAATCCATTTCTAACACATACCTCTAAAGAGTAGAAGTCAAGGTTCTGGATCCCACAAAGGGATAATTTTCAAAAGTATTTGCATTTATGTACATGCACATTACGTATCATCACTGCTGAAATCAACTTACTGTCCTTTGCATATATCAACTCCAAATCATTAAACATGCTTCATTTATCATAAATTGAACCATTTAAATTTACAACTGGTAATAGAGATTCGAGTTGGCATTTTCTGTGCTCTTTAGGATTTCATATTGGGCTATAGGGCATAGGATTCTAACAAACATCAAATTTTCCCACATTTTAAGAGTCTATGCTATAAATTGGAATGGTTCTGGAGCGTTGGGTCATATGATCGTGAAACTAAAATGTCTTGATGAGATGTAGAAATTGTTGTCAACAATAGGCACACCAGTTTCTAGACACTATGTTTGTCAACTGGTGTCTTTTTGGAGAGGTCATGAAAAGTTTTCTTCTTTGGTTTTTCTCCTTATGGATGTAAAATGCAAGGCATCCTTGTTGGGGTAGTGAAAGAAAATTGCAAGGAAAATCCATCGTGTCCTGGAACTAGTGGAACCACTCTTGAATCTTGTAGTATATGTGGCATTTGCAACAAACTATTATTTAGACTTGATATTTTGAGATGGTACAACTAGAAAATCCTCTTAAACTGTGGGATGTGGTGGGTTTTTATTGATCCATAAATTCTTGGAGCAAACCTGTAATTGGCTGAGGGGGATTTTGAGGCCTGAACACAATGGTGTTGAATGTAGTTAGGAAAAATAGTGAGGCCATCCTACAAGTATATGAATTTCTCATAATGAAAGGTCATCTTGAGGCCTAGCATCTAAAGGTGGGGAGGCCCAAGTGCTTTGGGTGGGGAAGCCCAAGTGCTAATTTGGGTAGTAACTGAACTCTCATACTCTATCTTAGGCTGTCAATTCTTCCCAGGCTCATCTTTTTCTCTAATATGATATAGGATTTTAGGGTGCACACATTTTCATATGCAATGGTGGAGAAAAACAAGTCTATATTATGGAGGTTGTAGTGACTCTTCTCTCATACACCATAAATTCCTATAGGTGACATATTTATAGCACCCCTAGTTGTTTCACGTAGTTTATCCACCTAATCTCTAACCTCAACATTTGAAATAACATTTTTCAAAAGTCAGTAGCACATAAAGTGACAAATATGAATGATTATTGATTCCTAACCTGAATGTTATGAGCATTATCAATCTGACAACCTTGACTTAAAAAATGGCATCCTTGTACCACCACCCACATTTATAAACCCTCGCTGCTTAGTCTTTCTGTCTATCTACACACACTTCCAGTACTTAATCTCTTTTAAAGTAGGATGTTAGTTATAAAGTATTTTGGGAACTGCACAACTAAATCCAACTTGCCTAAGAGTTGTGCTGAATAGAATATGGTGTGAAGCCACTCCAACTACATTGAAGAAGAGTAAGGCACAAATCCATTTCTAACACCTACCTCTAACGAGTTGAAGTCAAGGTTCTGGATCCCACAAAGGGCTATTTTTTAAAAGTATTTTCATTTCTGTACATGCACATTACGTATCATCACTGCTGAAATCAACTTACTATCCTTTGCATATCTCAACTCCAAAACATTAAACCTGCTTCATTTATCAGCAATTGAACCATTTAAATTTACAACTAGAAATAGAGATTCGAGTTGGCATTTTATTTTCTCTTTAGGATTTCATATTGGGCTGTAGAGCATAGAATGCCAACGAACATCAAATGTTGCCATAGCGTTAAGAGTCTATCCTGCAACTTGGAATGGTTCTGGAGCGTTGGGTCATATGACCGTGAAACTAAAATATCTTAATGAGCTGTAGAAATTGTTATTATCAGTAGGTAGACCAGTTTCTAGACACTATGTTTGTCAACTGACGTCTTTTTGGAGAGGTCATGCAAAGTTTTCTACTTTGGGTTTTCTCCTTATGGATGTCAAATGCAAGGCATGTTTTTTGGGGTAGTGAAAGAAAATTGTAACGAAAATCCCTTGTGTCCTAGAACTAGTGGAACCACTCTCGAATCTTGTAGTATATGTGGCATTTGAAACAAAGTATTCTTTAGACTTGATATTTTGAGATGGTACAACCAGAAAATCCTCTTAAACTATGGGATGTGGTGGGTTGTTATTGATTCATAGATTGTCGGAGCAAACCTTTAATTGTCTGAGGGGGATTTTGAGGCCTGAACACAATGGTGTTGAATCTAGTTAGGAAAAATAGTGAGGCCATCCTACAAGTATGTGAACTACTCATAATGAAAGGTCATCTTGAGGCCTAGCATCCAAAGGTGGGGAGGCCCAAGTGCTAATTTCGGCAGTAACTGAACTCACATTCTCTATCTTAGGCTGTCAATTCTTGCCAGGCTCATCTGTTGCTCTAATATGATATAGGATTTTAGGGTGCACACATTTGCATATGCAATGGTGGAGAGAAAAGAAAAACAAGTCTTTATTATGAATGTTGTAGTGACTCTTCTCTCATACGCCATAAATTCTTATAGGTGACATATTTATAGCACCCCTAGTTGGTTCACGTGGTTTATCCACCTAATATCTAACCTCAACATTTGAAATAACATTTTTCAAAAGTCACTAGCACATAAAGTGACAAATATAAATGATTATTGGTTCCTAACCTGAATGTTATGAGCGTTATCAGTCTGACAATCTTGACATAGAAAATGGCATCCCTGTACCAACACCCACATTTATAAACCTTGACTTCTTAATCTTTTTTTCTATCTACACACACTTCCAGTACTTAATCTCTTTTAAAATAAGATGTTATTTATAAATTATTTTGGGAACTGCACAACTAAATCCAACTTGCCTAAAAGTTTTGTTGAATAGAATATGGTGTGAAGCCACTCCAATGGAATTGAACAGGCCTAAGGCAAAAATCCATTTCTAACACCTACCTCTAAAGAGTTGAATTCAAGGTTCTGGATCCCATAAAGGGCTATTTTTCAAAAGTATTTGCATTTCTGTATATGCACATTACATATCATCACCGCTGAAATCAACTTACTATCCTTTGCATATCTCAACTCCAAACCTTTAAACCTGCTTCATTTATCAACAATTGAACCATTTAAATTTACAACTGGCAATAGAGATTCGAGTTGGAATTTTCTGTGCTCTTTAGGATTTCATATTGGGCTGTAGAGCATAGGATGCCAACAAATATCAAATTTTCCCTCAATGTTAAGAGTCAATGCTGCAACTTGAAATGGTTTCGGAACGTTGGGTCATATGATCGTGAAATTAAAATGTCTTAATGAGATGTAGAAATTGTTATCACCAGTAGGCAAACCAATTTCTATACATTATGTTTGTCAACTGACGTCCTTTTGGAGAGTTCATGCAAATTTTTATGATTTGGGTTTTCTCCTTATGGATGTAAAATGCAAGGCATCTTTGTTAGGGTAGCAAAAGAAAATTGTAAGTAAAATCCATTGTGTCCTGGAACTAGTGGAACCACTCTTGAATCTTGTAGTATATGTAGCGTTTGAAACAAAGTATTCTTTAGAATTGATATTTTGAGATGGTACAACTAGCAAATCCTCTTAAACCATGGGATGTGGTGGTTGTTATTGATCCATAGATTTGTTGTTCGAATAGGGGAAATGGGGAAAGAAACTAAACATACATTCAGTTATAAAATTAACCAAGAAAAGCACATAACTAACTGGAAACCAAACACACAAATAGATACACAGGATTTACGTGGTAAAACCTCGACAGGGTGTCAAGGAAACATCTGCGGGGCAAGGGATTGGAATCTCTATTAATTCGACAATGATTCTCCACGATTACATTTCTTGGGCATTCACTAGTTTTATACCAGCCGCCTACGTTACATAACTACCATTTCGGTATAGAACTAACTAGTTGCATTTTACCCAAAATTACATAATTCGTTGTCAAACTAACAAACTCCACTTTGACAACAATTTTCCTAATCCCTTGCCCATGCCCATTCATCATCTTTTCTGCAAGCCAAGAGAAGCTATACACCATCGCAGCTTCTCTATTGTAACTGGCTTTGTGAATATGTCTGCACAATTCTCTCGCGTATGGACCTTTTGAAGAGCTACTTTTCCCCCATCGATCACATGTCTCAGAAAATGATACCTTACATCAATGTGCTTGGTTCTGTTGTGATAAGCAGGATTTGTAGCCAAGTGAATAGCACTTTGACTGTCACAAAGTACATTCACTTTCTCCTGCGTCCTTCCAATCTCATCGAGCAGACCCTTTAACCAAATTGCTTCTTTATTGGCATCTGAAGCAGCTATATATTCAGCGTCAGTAGTAGACAACGCAACTGTTTCTTGAAGCTTTGACATCCAACTAATTGCTCCACCTGCAAGAGTAAAGACATAACCTATAATAGATCTTCTTTTGTCCAAATCACCTGCATAGTCAGCATCTACATATCCGCAGACTGATCCTTCACTACCATTAAAGATGATGCAATGGTCACTTGTGCCTCTTAGATATCGAAGCACCCATTTCATTGCTTGCCAATGTTCTTTAGCAGGATTTGCCATGAACCTACTGACAACTCCAACTGCATGTGAAATGTCAGGTCTTGTAGATACCACCGCATACATTAAGTTGCCTACAACATTTGCATATGGTACATGAGACATATACTACTTTTCTTCATCAACTCTAGGACTCAAAACCGAAGAAAGCTTAAAATGGGAAGCTAGTGGAACATTAACACGTTTCACATTTTTCATAGAGAACTTTTCAAGTACTTTCTCCACATACTTCTGCTGTGATAACCAAAGCTTACCATTTTTCCTGTCTCTGTGTATCTCCATGCCAAAGATATGTTTTGCTACGCCAATATCCTTCATATCAAATGTCCTAGAGAGCTGAGCCTTTAACCTGTTGATCTCTTCCATGCTTTTGCTTGCAATAAGCATATCGTCAACATACAAAGCTAAGATAATGAATATGCCATTGAAACTTTTGAAGTATACACAATGATCAGACTCACTTCTTATAAAGTTCTGGCTCACCATGAAGGAATCAAACTTCTTGTACCATTGTTTGGGGGACTACCTTAGACCATACAATGATTTCCTGAGCTTGCAAACTAATCTTCTACTGCGACCTTGTACAAAACCTTCTGGTTGTTCCATATATATCTCTTCGTTCAAATCACCATGTAGAAATGTTGTTTTAACATCTAACTGTTCTAACTCAAGATTAAGTAACGCAATTAGTGCCAACACAGTACGAATAGAAACAAGTTTTACAACTGGAGAAAAAATCTCATGAAAGTCTATACCTTCAACCTGAGAATACCCTTTTGCTACCAGTCTCGCTTTATACCTTTCGATACTTCCATCAACTTTCCATTTCAGTTTGAAGACCCACTTGCATCCAACAACACTTCTCCCTTCAGGAAGCTCTACAAGATCCCAGGTATTGTTCTTGGCTAAGGAATCCATTTCTTTTTCCATAGTCGTTTTCCATTTTTCCCTATCTGTGTTGCTTTCTAGAATTTCATCATAATAGTGTGCAGACAGTCCCAAGTAGCCCTTCTATACTAAGCCGCAATGAGAAAGTGCACTGCCATAGCCCATGTATATGCATCATTTCAGAAACCACATTGCTGCAGCCCAAGTACGAACGGGCTAAAAGCAATATATACTAGGAGAGAAAAACCCTGTGTCTCCTCACAACCTTTAATGCAAGTAAAATTGTGCAGACCCCTCGCGCAAATGGCACAAGGAGTAAAGAGGAGAGCAAAAAGAAAAACAAGGAGAGGGTAATGCAAATTATAGATGTCAGCCGACAGGGTTGTTCAGTTTTCATGCAGCTGTGGAGTACTATGATCCAGGCTCTTAGAAAAAACAGGTGGAAAACATGCAGCAAGCCACCAGAACCTGTAATAAGTTAATGACGCTGAGGCTGCTGAAGTGTTAAAAGTCCATCACGCATGTAAAGCTTCTCAAGAGAAATATTGACACCTCAAAGAGGAACTAAGCATATCTTCACCCATTGGCTGAAAAAACAGAGCCGATACCCTGGTTGGACGCCCTGACGGTGCACTCTCTCCACGGACACGTAAACCGCACAACTTTCCTCCCCACCAGTAAGCAGACCAGTTTCTAGACACTATGTTTGTCAACTGACGTCTTTTCGTAAATTTTTTAGAATTCAATTTTAATTAATAGTAAATTAAGGTTGTTGGACTATGCTCGTTGATACTATATCAAGCATAGACAAAGAGAGGGCCACTTTGCAATAACTAAAACATTATCTGCATGCTCACAAGATCCATTTTTCGTTTGTTTTTTTATCACTTACTAAGCCATAGATAGCTTAAGTATGTTTAAAAACAATGAAAATCAATTAAATACAATAAACATTAAATGAAAGTTTTTAAACATCAAAATTCAAATCAATGAAGGCATAATGGAACGTATTCTCAAATGTTCCATAAAAATTAATCAAGGAGTACTCTCCATTAGGCTTCACTCAACATCTTCGTTACATTTTCACCCATAAGTTGGGACATAAATGGAGGGACAACACCATGATTTGTGGCAAAGCAATTTTAGAGTAGAAAATATCCCTAGTCAATAAATCTTTTTGTAGGAACTCTTGCAGCATGGATTATTAGTTTTGCAAAGCTTAGCAAGATGCTAGAGGAGCACCACACAAGACAATTTCCAATTGTCACTTCATCATGAGTTCCCACTCTTTAGGCCAACTCCTAAAATGCCATGGGAGGCTTCCCTACACTATCAAAATAATCTACCACAATATTAATAGACCAGTGCCTATAAACATTTATTGGATGATGGTATTAAGAATTAGTTTAGATGATTGAAAAACTTGAAAATGATATTCTGCAACAACAAATTGCAATGAGGACACAATAAAATGGTGAAATAATCCTGGTAAATGTACTAAATTGAGTGTAAAACAACCCTTAATAATTAGGAGAATGATTAGCGTTGATTATGCCCTCAATATATGACTATAAAAAATGCTTTTGCTTACTGTTTTGGACTTGTAAGTTTGATTTTATGCAGAGAAATGCATGACCAACAAGTTAGGGCCCCACTTCAGGGCCTGTATTGTTCTCTTCTAAATAATTTCCCAAGGGAGGACAAAGTAACCTATCTAACCCCGTAGGCTATAGCTAATTATAAAGGGGGGAACCCATTATTCAATGTTTTGGGTTAACATTGGGTAAATTAGGGTAATTGGAGGAAAATTTGTGAAACAAGTCATAATCGGGGCAAAGTCGAGGGAAACTTGTTAGCCTCTCAAATTAAATTTAGGAAAAGAGACCCTAAAGGGAATCTATAAATAAGAGAGTGGAGAATGTTTTCTCTCATCATGGATTATGGATATTTCTTATTTACGAGTTGAGGATCTAAGGGTTTAAGATCCCTTTTTTCTTTGATTAGTTTCGGTGGTGAAAGATCCTACACTAACCAATCTCTCTTCTCTCTCTCTAATTTGTTTGGCTTAATTTTCTGAGGCACCTTTCATCTGATTTGGCAAGCAAGGAAGGGTTTTTGTGGAGTGATTAATCTAAGGAGCAATTTAGGGGCACCAAGGTTTGTCTAAGATAGTTTATGGCAACAAAAAAATTATTTTGGGTTGTAGGCAGTTCTTTGGTTGCAGCGTAAACTTGATAAAGCTAGTTCAAGGCAACAATGGAGGAGTACTTTGGCACAAAGCTTTGGCCGAGGTAGTTTAGGGCAACAAAGTCAATCTAGGCAATAATAACCTTCTCTGTGGTTGCAAATTCATTCAAAGAAGAGATTTGGGCAACAGTTTGTCCTTAAGAACACTTCTAAATCTTAACTTGTGGCTTTGTAATATTTTAGTTCTCAAGTTTATCTAATGTGCATTACACCAAAATTATGTTAAACGTTTGTTAGAAAAAATTAAGATGGTTGGTTGTAAGGCAACATCTACACCTATAGAGGTTAACTTGAAGTTATTAACCACATTTTACTCTAAACTAACAAATGCATTTTTGTATAAACAATTGATGTGGAGTTTGATTTATCTGACAACCATTAAATGTGATTTTAGCAAATCACATTTCTAGATTTATTACGACTACCAAGGTTGATCGTTGAGTGACAATCAAGAGAATTTTGGCATATGTGAAGGGTACTTTAGAGTATAAAATCAATCACATTATATGGTAGATGAGAGACTTTCTAACTTGCAAGGTATATCATTGGTCACTGAGTAAGGTAATTTATCCTATCATCAGAAACCAATGAAAGCATTTCTTTCCTCTACCAAAACAAAATATAAGGTAACAATCATAATAGCTTGTAATATAGTTTGGCTGAGGAGGATACTTGCAAGTCACACAAAAGTGTAGTACTACACTTCACAAGGATAAGTCGAGCATTTCAAAACTCACAAATAATCCTTTTTTTAATGAGTGGACAAAGCATATGGAAGTGCATTGCCATTGTATTCAGACATTTTAGCTAGATTCTAGATTCTAGGAATATTTCAAAATCTGGAAAACAGGGATGAGGTCAAATAATCGACTTCACTCCTGTCTTCCAGAGTCCTAGAATTTGAAACCAATTTAAGTTAAGCTATTATATTCGATAGTTGGTGGAGAATTAAGAAATAAAACTACAATATTGTGCAATTATTGTAATAAAATCGATTTTGATTTAGTTATTTTACAATTTTGGGAATATGAATCTTTTTATAAGACTTTTCAAAATTGAATCAATTATTTAGAATCAATTTATTGGTTTGTAATTTATGTTGCTATTATGGGAAAAAAATATATTATATATGTTTTACCAAGTGTAAAAATATATACTGAAGTTTACATGTTGCAGTGTTGAGGTTCTTGATTCCGAACTTAGCATACTTCTATTGGGAATTATGTTCCTGCAATGTGAAGGCATATGCATGTGTAGACATAAAAGCATGAATATCTAGATGCCTCAATGAGTTGTATTATTTTTTACTATTTAAATAAAAGCCATGTTTTCTTTCTGATAAAATTTGTCATGGAAGGGAGGAGTTTAGAAAAAAATACAAAGAGGATAATGTTGATGCCAAAGGGGTATGCTAGATTCAAAACCCATAGTTATAGGTTATCTTTTTGTTGTGTGATATGTCATTTATATACAGAGAAACTATGGTAAACCTGGTCTTGTTGGCCATTGGATATGTTTTTCATGTGTGAAGTGAATATGTAGGAATTGAAGTATGAACTGTTTCATGCAGGTTAATAGACAAGGAGTTTATAAATGGAAGTGAATGACAGAAGAGGTAAGGGTACACTTTGAAGGAATGGTTGCAGAATTTTTATTTTTAGTGGTTGGATTTTGGTTTGGGTGTTGTTTGGTTCCCTTTTAATTCTCTTTTAAAGTAATTTGTGAGTAATTTTATGTATTATACAAAACCAATTTATGACATTCAACTCCTATTAGAATGTGTTGGAAATAACACTGAGAGGGGGGGGTGGTGAATCAGTATTTTCAGATCAGTAAAACTTTTTCATCTTCACACTCAGATTCACATACACGACTTCAGTTAAGGATATACGCGACTGTATTAAATGAAACAAGCGTATATGCAGCAATCTTAAGATTCAGTTAGCTTATCTTCAGTAAATGCATCAGAACATTATTAACCACATTAACAGTAAACAGGTGTAGTAAGACAGTACAGATCATCACACATAAGAAGCACACATGAACACCATGATATAAGGTGGAAACCCAATGTGGGTGAAAACCACCTGCTGCAATTCGTCTCTTTCTTCCTTTAATAAGAAACTTCTTTTACAATGTACTCGTGCAGTCCTTTACCAGCACGCAGGCTACAACCTGCAGAGGGCTACAACCCTCTCTCGTTTTCCAGTTACTTCTGGAAGGGAGCTACAACCCCCTTAGCTCTTGTACTAGCGGATATACTAGTACGTAGGTGCTGATCTACAGAAGGCTGCAACCTTCTTTTCTTCAGGGACAACGTTTCATCAATTTTCAGACTGGATCCATAAGTACAAAACAATCACTGCTGCAATACAATCATCCACTTATACTTGCATCATAAATATCTAAATCACCCAAAACTGAATCACTGAAACCCTGTCATAAAAAACACAGAACGCAAACCAGAGCCCAGAACTCTGCAACAACCAGTAGAATCAACAGCACCCTGAAATACCAAATCTCATAATGCATACGCCACTTTACTATACCAAAATCGTGTGTATACGCGCTTTCACCTCATACAACCCGCGTACAGATCTAAAGATAATTACTTGTACCTTCGCTGTTATATCAACCCAATCCACGCAGCACAAACTGATAACCAACAATACTAGATCTTTGCACTTCGTCAGACATTCATTCCTTGCTCACCCTTGCACCCCTTCTTGGCCTAATGATATTCTCCTTATATAGGTTAGGCTTCTCTCAATACCATGGTCCAAAACCATGTAGAAACAATACCATGAACCCAATACACGGGGTCATCACTTTGGACCAAATACTATGGACCAAATACCACAGACCAAAACCATGATTTCCAACATGTACGTGCCTTTACTTTTATTAACCCGCGTGTATACGCGTACGCCCATTCTGCTTTGCTAACCCGCGTATATACACCCTTTCTTCACGGTCAACCTGCGTATATCTCTCTGTTTACCTGCTGCACTGTGATCTGTCCTGTGAGTGAGTTGCCATCACCTGTATCATTCCTCTGAGTGGGTTGCCATCAAGGAAAACACCTGAATCATAATGCCAACAATCACCCCCTTTGGACTTGATGGCAACCACCACACCAAGTCACTCTCCCCCTTTGACATCAAGGGCAAAGGGCGGACCAAGATATTATCTTCCTTGGTATACGTTCTGCTGTCCATACTCCCCCTGAGTGCCTGCTGAAATCTCTGAATGAGCTCCCCCTTTGTATATGCCAAGATGTATCAATCCATCCATGCTCCCCCTGAGCAAATGAAAGATTTAGGACCTGCACTTTATTCAAAGTCATGACTATCATTCATCATATATGATCTGCACCATAGGCATCAGCATCTAAACCTGCAATACTATTCCTTTGATCAACCAACATGATGTATCATTTAGCTACATAAGCATCATCACCAACTTCTAAACACAATGCCAACAATGCATTGTTTGAAGTATATGCTCCCCCTGAGCCAGTGCCAACCATCTCTTATCATGACCGAACCTTTCCCTGAGTCTGTTCTGCTGCCATTTCTCCTGATCTCCATATACGCGACTCTGCAGCCTGTAACTCGCGTATATACGCGACTTGTCTTCATTATATCAGCATATGCAAGATGGAATACTGAATTTCTTCACTTTCAGTATCCCCTATGTCTGTTATGTCAGCTAACTAAGTTATGTCACACCTTTCAGTCTCTAATTCTGTCTTTTGAAACTGTGATGATGTATGGTTCTCTTGTTTTGAACTTTGAAATTTGCTCTTGCATTCCCTTGCTTTATGTCCAAGTTTGTTGCATGAATAACATCTTACATATTTCATGTTCCTTCTATTGCAATCAATTGCTTTGTGTCCATATGCATTGCAGGTAAAGCAATATCCTCTGAAGTACCTGGGATGTGATGATCTTTTGTGATGGTCTTGAACCATTCTACTTCTACATCTGGCTGCAACATGTCCAAGATTATGACATACATAGCACTCAACATTATTCAGTGGAGGAGTAAAAGATTTCCTTTGAAGAATCTCGTTCCTTGATTGTTGATGGGGATGACCTCTCAACTCCTTGTCGATCATTTTAGATTTCTCTTTGGAGTTCCTTCGCTCACCTTGTGAACTAGATTCACCTTCAATAGATTCATGAAAGCCAAGACCAGTCTTGATACTAGGGGATCTTTTACTATCAAGAATGTCATCCAAAATCTTAGTACTATCTTGAAATCGCAAAAATTTATCCTTTTCTTCTAATTTATCTTTTAAGATATTTACCTCAACCTGATGTTGTTCTTCCTTTTTCAGATACTATTTCCTTAGGTCTTCTTCAGCTTTTCTTCCTTCTTCCACTTGTTGCTTCAATTTGATCACTTCATGTTCAAGAGCTTCTATGTTCTGCTCCTTTGATTTTTCAAGATCTTCTTTTAGAGAGAAGATCTTTGATTCAAGACTCTGAATTGTTATGCTCTGATCTTTTACTATATCCTGCCAATTTCTCCCTTACCCTGGTTACTGTCTCCAATTGTTCGTTTAATTTGGTAACTTCTTCATTTCTGCATTTTTCTTTTCTATGCCATGAGACTTCTAATGTCTTCGATACCATTGATGAGTATTACTTTAACATGGGTGTAATAGCTTCTATTACCTTCTTCCGACATCTTTCCTTTGTTATGAGGGCATCTAGCAGCATAGTGACCAACTCTACCACATGAAAAGCATTTGAAAGGTAGCTTACCTTTGAATTGTCCAGTTCCCCGTTCAAGATTCTTGACAAAATTTACCTCATCTTCTTCCTCTGACATGTATCCTGATGCTTCGAATGCGGCTTCTGATGGTCCCTCTTTTCGCATCTCAAAAGCAGTTAAGATTTCGTGAAGCTGTGACATGGTGATTTTCTACAGATTCTCCTTTTCTTCTATGGCAGACACTTTGGAATCAAATTTAGCAGACAGGGATCTCAAAACCTTTTCAACTAAGACAACTTCCTTAAATTCTTCACCAAATTCCTCATACAATTTACAATCTCATCCATACGCAGGAAGTAATTAGCTATGCTTTCATTACTATGCATCTTAAGATTTTCATACCGGATTCTAAGAGTTTGAAGCTTTGCTCTTTTTACCTGTTCATCTCCTTCGTAGCTTAGAATGATTTTGTCCCATATTTCCTTAGCTGATTTGTAATGCATGATCTTCATAAATTCTGATTGTGTCAAACTTCCCAATAAGACAGTAACAGCTTTGGCATTGAGCTCATATTGCTTTTTCTCGGCTGCATCTGTTGGAACTGCTGATGGGAAATTGTATCCACTTTCTACGATTCCCCAAACATCTGCTCCAAGTGATTGTAGATATGTTGTGGTTCTTATCTTCCAGTGGGTAAAGTTGCTCCCTTCAAAGACTGGTGGCCTGATATGTGCCTCTTTTTCTGGATTAGCCATTCCAATGGATCTCTTCCTTCAAGCAATCAAGCTTCTTCAAAAGGACCTGCTCCGATACCAATTGTTGGAAATAATACTGAGAGGGGGGGGGGGGAATCAGTATTATCAGATCAATAAAACTTTTTCATCTTCACACTCAGATTCACATACGCGACTTCAGTTAAGGATATACGCGTATATACGCGACTGTATTAAATGAAACAAGCGTATATGCAACAATCTTAAGATTCAGTTAGCTTATCTTCAGTAAATGCATCAGAACATTATTAACCACATTAACAGTAAACAGGTGTAGTAAAATAGTACAGATCATCACACATAAGAAGCACACATGAACACCATGATAT
>APFE030476584.1:0-10248 GCA_000404065.3 Pinus taeda | reverse complement strand
TTACAAGTTGGATGCTAACTAATTTATGCTCTCTTTATCATGAATGGCTTATTTTTCAAGAGAACGGAACATTGATTAATTGCAGCTTGTATTTGAGTAGACTTGGCTTGTGATACTAACACTTTTTCCACTTGTTACACATAATCACATATGTAGGAAGCAGTATGTTGGAAAAGGCTTAGTAGTGTTACAATTTGTCAAATAGAGTAAATTAGAGTTTTTATCAATTCTTGGATTTGTCTTCAGCTACCTTCTAATCGTGTTTTATGCAATACTATGCGGTAGAAGCAGGGAGTTAGAAGGAGATCATCACTAACAACAATCCTTGAAGTGATTTTCTTATTTCTTTTATTTGCAGCAGTATGGATAGAGACTAATGCCATTGGATTGTGGTCATTTACTTTCAAGTCATTTTGATTTATTCATTTTTTTTCAAGTTCTTTTCTCTTACAAATTCAGCAAGCAATTAGAAATCACCATCACACACACTTTCACTCATATAGAGATCACCTTTCACACACTTGCACTCATTTGTCTATAATCATCATTCCATTTTAGGAAGATAAGTTAATCATAAGTAACCCCCCTAAACAACAAAAGCTCTAAGAAAGTTACTTAAGTACATATAGTACACCCTCACTTCATCAGTTTACGAGCCCCGGGTTGACAATTAATACTAGCAATTTAGATAACACTAAATTGACTAAACAATATGATAGAAGGCAACAAGGTGTTGCTGGTAAAGGTGGACATTTTGAAGAACAGTACAGATGCATTGACAAAATTTGTGAGCTCTGAGAAGTTCTCTTGGTCTAGAGAAACAATGGGTGTTGCAGGGCTGGATAAATGACTAAGCTCTATTGTGGCCCCCTGTGGAAAGAAAACAACAAGTGGGAGAATGTTCGGTTGTGTTATACTCTTTCCACGACTAACCCACGTAGTTAACCGGGGGGTTAGAGGGGGGCAGAGTCCCCCCTTAGTTACGTCGATTGTGTAGTGGGGGGAGTCACAGGGGGCTTGAGGGGTGCAGGTAACCACACTCTATGGGGTCCGAGGTAGTGCCCCGAAATTTTTTGGTTTTGGACCCTATGTTAGGCTGGGCGGACCTACCTATGGTTTTGGATGCAATGGTTTTCGGTCCATGGTATTGGATGCTTCAGCATGTATAAATATGTATTGTAACATTGAAAGGAACATAATTAAAAATCAAGTTGGTAGTCCTGGTTTTGAGATTCAGGGGAAAATATCTGTGTATATGTGTTTTATGTATTATGCTCTTGCATTTTTTATTTTTTGTGTTTTAAAATTTGTATGCAGGTAATTTCTGTATGGGGTTAAAACCTACAAATGGACCAATGTTGCTCTTCCCAAAGTTGTATTCCTCAGATAGATATTTCTAATGAGATATTGTGTGTGTCAAACGGAGATCATATGCCAAAGTTACGACCCCAAGAAGTTGATGTACCAATTTACCCAAAACAGGGCCCACAGTTTGGCGTTTCATCTCTGAGGGTTAGGTTTTTAGATGTTTAGGGTTTTCCATTGTTTCTCAACAATAAATAGGCCTTCGAGCCTCATTGTAACACAGTTCAGAGGCATTTAGCCACCACATCTCTTCTCAAAGATAATCTACCATCGCCCTAGCTGGTTTATTTCCATTTATGTTTGTAAGCATATTTCAATATTTTACATTAATGAAATGAAGTATTATTTATGCTACATCTCTGTGTTTATGGTTATATATGTAATTTGTTGCATTCCTGTTTAAATCTGGATCAATCACCATGCAAGGACCATATCTATATTTGTCCAACAATACCCTCAATTTTCATCCAATCAACACTTCTATATGGTTCTATTGGCATTATGAAAGGTTGGCATGTTGGAATTGATGTGAAATTGGTGGTGGATCATAGTTCTGAGAATTTTTGGTGTTGTATTTTTTTATAGGTTACATTAGTGATATATTATTCTTGCATGTGCTTGAGGGAGTGGTGTTGTATAATTGTTGGGAAAGGTGTTGAAGGTGGTTTGAACTTTGGAAGTAGTTTTGGATTGAATATTCTTAATTTTTTCATGAATATAGAGTGTGTCACAGTTTCTCCACTATCACAAAGTGACACTACAACACTACTGTAGTCTTTTCATGACATGCCAACAACACTCTTCCTAGGTATCCCATCCTATGCCTGCAACACTACCTATAGATTGAAAAACTTAAACCCTCAAGCTTAAACTAGTGGAATTACCCATGGTAAAGGATATAATCAAAGGGATGACCTAGCATATAACATTCACTATGACTTGATCATTGATAGTAACGTGAATGCAATTAATGATGAGGATATGGCTGTGATGGTTGTGAATCGATTTTATCTCTAAAGGTGTGAACGTTGTTGTAACTCGGTTGCGTTATTAGTGGTGATCCCATACATATTATTGAACAAGGAGTTAAATGTGCATGGATATGGTCAACTCGTTGATATGGTCAGTTATTAGTGTTGTGTTTCAACAAGTAGTTCAAAAGGGCCAAGTCTCGAATTGAGCAAAGGTTAGATGGTGATTTTTAAGTGCATATAGGAAATGTATTTTTGGATACATTTGATTGGGATAAATGGTGTGTATCCATTGAATATGGTACACTCTACTTATGCACGAAATTGATGATCATAGGAGTGAAAATGGTAGAGGTTAGAAGTGCCTATGCTAAGCATTGTAATGTTGGTCAATGAGGTATACTTTTCCTGTGAGCATAGATTTTATGTGTATAGAGTGAAGCTGACTGGAGATACCTATGTGCATGATGCAAAAATAATATGTAATTGTTGAGATATAAGGTTTATAATATTTATTGTAGAGTATGTTTATTAGAGTGAGAAGTGATCTGGAACTTAATGTATTCATCGAGTATTGGATCGTGAGCACAATTATGCATATAGACGGAGTGTTATGGCTAAGCATTAGTGGAATGATTATACCAAAGGTCGTGTGTATGCTGATAAACTTGCTAGGATGTTCATGGAGGAGTTGAGGACTGATAAAAGTGATACATAGAAAAAAGCCTATGTTGTTGTATATGGTTTCCTTGTACTTTGTGTTGATGCCATGTAATGTGTTGTTTGAGCATTGACACAAAGAGAGAGTGTTTCTTGTGAGAGTAAATGTATTGCTTCATGTGGTTAATATTCCAAATATGTACTTGATATGTTTTTAAGTGGAAGGTCAAAGGGTTTGTTTGATATATATGTTGTTGTATCTAGTATGGTGAGAGTATTATTGATAGAAGTTAGAGAGTTTGATGTCATTAGGTTTTGACAAAGGTATATGATTGTGTTTGGCAATAGTTTGGTTTTTGTATCATGTTGTTATTGAGCATATTATATTTGGGTCTAGTATGAAAATGAATGAAAGGGTGGCCCATAAATATTGAAGAAGCTAGGGCCTTGAGCAAGTCGTGGCTTGCCAAGATAAGGCATTGGGGCTTCCTAGCTAGAAGTGGCCAACAAATAGATGTATAGGGTGTTGGGGCTTCCTAGTTGGTAGTGGTAGGTAAATTAATGTTGGGGTGGTGGCTATGCGAATTTATGTAGAGGAGTAGTGGTTCCTAGATATTTGGGATTAGCATTTAACTGCAAAAGATATTGATTGATAATAAGAGAAGAAAGTAGAAGAGAAACAAGGTGTATTTTTTTATCCCCTTGAGGGTTTCCACTAGAGATACTTGTGTCCTATGTGTTTGATCATCGTGATGCTTATCAGTTGACTCCCATGTTGTGCTTTCATGTTCTGATATATTGTTTTATGTTGTGCTACTGTTTTTTTAATAAATTAGAAAAAAAAGTAAAAAAGTGTATAATTTCTATCACTACTGATTCACTACGCCCCCTCTTAGTAGTGCTCTAGTCTTCAATCATTAGTATCAAATTCGGTTCTCTCAAGTGAAGCTTGACTACTGGAGGGTAGAACGAGGACCTATGGCCAAGGGTAAAAACATGATGCCATCAAAAAAGGAAGGGCTATAGAAAGGCCAAAAATAATTTTGATCCAGATGCACCCCTCTTTTTTTTTATTAAGGATTCCAAAGACAATCAAGAAGGCTGATAAGGTATTGCATTTTCCTTCAATTGTGAACATGATGGTCATTTTACATCTAGCTGATAATTTCCTTGTGCAAATAGGGATGATGACGTTCTTGAAAATATCGAGCTAAAAGATGATAATAATTTAGTTGAAATTCATTCTCCAAGTGTAAAGAGAGTTGATCGTCAGATGGAGAAATATTGAGATTAGAAAATTCTGAAGATGAAAAGAAAAGAAAAATAGTGGCTCTTGAAGTTGAGATTCAAAGGCTCACAATTGAGAAAAAAAGAGAGTAGATTTTCCCTTAATGTTTTTATGAGAAGGAGTGTGTCTTCAAAGGATAAATTATTAGATTAAAAACGTAAGTGCAAGAAGGAAGGAGAGTTGAAGAGGGAATGAGAAATAAATATAAAGAAAAGAATATGAATGTGAAATATTGGAAGTTGAAGTGGTTTTATTAAAAATTGATCTAGCGAAGAAAATATCTAAGCTGAAATTGGAAAAGAGCAACCAAAAATATCCTTCTGTCAAATCAGGCCTTAGCCTTCATATAGGAGAAACGATACCAAAGGAAACTACAAGAGATAATGAAGAAACACTCAAAATGCCTATAACAATGGATGGTAGCAACAATATAAGCATCAAGAAAATAAGCCAATAAAAAATCAACAACAAAGGATTGAGTTAAGAAAAGTACTTTCATAAAAAAAAATCCTTTGCTCCTATGGAAGATGTCAAGTGTTTCATCCATCATAAATTTGGACATGTTGTAGTAGATTGCAGAAGCAGAATGATTAGACCATACTACAAGAACATGCAACATAAGATGTAGCTAAATAGAAAACCCTATCAACTAAACAATCAAGTAAGAACTCTCCCATCATGATGATCATGTATAGTCAAGTATAAAATTTCTTTTTATGGTTATTGTTTCTCATTAAATGAATTTTTTCATAAGGTTGTTGCTTGCAGGTTTTATGCAAAAAGGAGTAGGAATATAAGGAAGAATAACAACAAAATATATGACTCTTTTCCCTTGTTTCTTGGTCACATAAGGTGTTATGTGTGTGAAAATCGTGGCCATGTGACTAAAGATTGCAAGATGCCCAGTTTCATTAAGGAATCTAGTCAAATGGTGAAGGTCATTCAAAGTTGACCAAAGAAGAAGCCAAAAATAGATGTGCATGTTAGAGATTAGCCCATGAAATTTGGAGGAAGAAGGAGCAACAAGAGACTTCGAGGAGAAATTGAGGCATATGTGGTCTTAGGGATAGCATATGGAAACGTCTTGAGATTGTACAAAGGATCATTTAAAATATAGGCATAAGAGAAGCATCCTGTGTGAACAAATCTACATGTTACAAAGAATGTGCATGATCTTAGGGGGAGTTGGACAACGTTTGATTTTCATTTCTAGTTTATTTTAGTTTCATCTTGATAATTGTTGAATCAACCATATATGATTATCAATAGCATTGGAGCGTTTGTTTGCTGAAACCATAATAATAATTTTGAAGACATAGCATCTAAGTATATGAACCCATGTGAATGTTCAATGTTCCAATCTGATGCGAGTAGGGTTTACTCCTACATACTTGATTGATGTAGTTATTGTTATATGTGATGCCAATATGTGTTGCAAAAACATGTTGGGTTTTTGTTATTGATTGATACATGATGATAGGGTTTGTGACCTATTTGTGGTAGAATGTTGCATTTCCAAAGCATATGTTAGTTCAGTTTGCTGATAACTATCCTTTTGCTATTGGTTAAATATTGCAAAGAATTTATTTTTTGTTGTTACTAATTTTGTATTTGCTGATATTATTGGGATCAGGGCTTTGACAAAAGGTTTATGAATGATAATATGAGCATGAGCATGAAGCCCTTAGGGAAAGAGTTGTCAAGGTGTGTATATCATGAAGAGATATTACATTTACAAGGGGAGCATCTCAAATGATTTTTGGTGGATCATAAATTAATTGCTGACATTAATATCCTTTGTTGGCAGAAAAAGAAAAATACACAAATGGAGGAATTTTTCATTCTTTTCTATGTGTTTATAGAAAATTAGATTATTGCAAGGCTTATTAATACTTCATATGGTTGAATATATGCTAATATAAAAGGTTATGGATATTTATGATGATGTTGTTGGACATTTGGCATTATCTAGATGGCTAATGATTGTGAGTGTGTTAGCATTGATGTCAACCAGATTAGCATGGTGATTGGGAGTCCATGAGGAATCATATGGTAGTTGTAGGATCCTAGTATTGAATCATCATAGTATGATGCTTATTGAAAAACCATAAAATTATGACTATAATGATTGGTAGTCCAAGATCAGGAGGAATCCTATGGTAGCTGTAGGCTTCTGGTAGAGAATCACCACAGTAATAGGCTTATTGGAAAAACAATAAAATGATGACTATGGTGAATTGGGGGTCTAGGTTCTTGGCATCATATTTTAGGTTTGGAGCCATATTTTAGGTTGAAAATGGGATGTAATACTACATCAAACCATGTCCAGTGGAAAGTTCTTTGAATAAGCCTTCCAACGGTATATGGAAATCCAAAAATGGCCATTGGAATCAAAAGTTCTTGTTCGGTGAAGTACGAATCTTGAATTCCTTATAAGGAGACCAAATATCAGAACCTCAAAGAAAATGACTGATCGGAGCATCAAAGCAGGCTATATCGGAGGTCAGAGAAAAGGTTAGATCAGAAACTTGGAGAAAAGGTTTGATCAAAACCTCATAGCAAAGGTCAGATCGGAAACTCAAAGCAGGAGACTTATCAGAACCTCGAAGTACATTATATCATAAGACGGGGCCATCAGAATATCAGAACCTCAGTGTAGGCTATATCGAAGCATGAGCCCATCGAAATTTTGGAACCTTGTAAGTCCTTATAAATTGTAATTTCTTGGAAGTGGCAAGGTTCACAAAGGAAAATAAATTTAAAGGAATTCAGTGCAGGACCAGGGAACAAGGAGGCTCTTTCTCTTACCTCCTAATAGAAACATGCTCACAATCGATTGGTCCTTAAGAGATGAACTAGAAAATGACATTAGCATGATGTGGCAGTATGATGGACACATGGTAGCTTGTTTTGGCATTTTCAGTGACCTAATGAGGCCAATCAGGGTGACATGTATCACAACTCAGGAGCCTCCACGTGGAGAGATGACGAAAGCATGACGTCATCTTAGAGGTCAACATATCAGAGGTTGAGGACCTTGTAACTCCTATGCTAATGGATTTTGAAACATGTTATGTGGAGACCAAAGGAACTAAGAGCTAAGCATGAAGGGGCTAAGTAGAGGGAGCTAAATGCAATCAGGACTCTATAATTTCATAAGGACTATTCAATAAAAGTTACGATATGCAGGGGCTTCGATATAACACTACAGAGGTATGCTAAGCCAACGGTCACAAGCCCAATCTTATGAGAAAGAAAACGATAAAAAATTTATGCATGTAGGGGCTAAAAGTATCGAAACTGAGTGATTTCGTAACATTCCTTTTATATGAGTTACAATATGTTGTGGCTCTAATGTAACAATACAGATAATTAAAAAGACGAATGGTTTGACAACTAGAGATTAAATTTAAATCAATGAATATGGTTTATGGAGTTAGTGGGATCTGTAAAAAACGCTGAGACAAGGAAAAAATGACAATGGTCGACAGGGAGGAACTGACGAGATGAAGCAATCCATCTTCTACTTCTCATGCACATCTTGTAGATTTAAATAAGGAACAAAGTGGCCATTCTTGAGCACTATAAAGCTTTGCAAAGCAAGGAATAAGCATAGGAAGTCATGGTAGAGTGTGCTGGTCAACTAAGATTAAATTCTTAGTATGGAGGATTACACAGGGGGTAGTGAAGAACTCGGAAGCCAATTATTATGTTTAATTCTATGACAAAGTTCAGCCATTAAACACAACAATAACAGGAGGAGCCATATAGAGGTACACTTAGGAAGTGTGGAAATAGGTAGTAGAGACAACATTGTGTAGTGTGCAGCGAAGGATCAAAACTATAGATTGCCACTGAGAAAAAAAAACATTGTATTGTTGAAGAGATGACTAGTGTGCGCAGAGAGTGCATTTTGAAACTAACGCAAGAGCAGGAATGAAGAGAGTGTAGCAGAGATCCCGTGCGAGAGAAGGAAGAAAGCTAAGGATATGCGATTTTCAGCAGAGGATAAAGTGATCTTGTATGAGACCAAAGGAGTTTGTGGAACAGTAGAGGACCAAGAAAAGAAGTTGGTTATGCAACCAGCTAGATTGGTATTTTTCTGTATTTGTATGTGCCTCTATTTTAAGTTTGAAAATTATATGAAAAGTAGAATAGTGGCAAGAGAAGGTTATAGTCTGCATTCAGAAGAGGTTGGTGCCTCTTAGAAAGTAAGTGCTTGCTAGCCTGAGGGGGTTAGTGCCTCCTATTAGTGGGTTCTTGCAAAAAAACTGATGTAATTAAGCATGTGCTTAGTTTACATCATAAACAACAACAAATTGGTGGTTTTCGTCCCTTTGTGAAAATACCGATGTCAATATGTGTGTGTTTCTCATGTGATAGATTGTATGAACATATGAATGCTTAAGCTTGCTACTCATTTTATCTATGATTGAATTCTCACAAGTAATAGACAATAAAGGATAGAACTAAAATAATATTCAGTAAAAAGATTTAATAATCTCACTATTACTGATTCACCCCGCTCTCAACAATTCCTTATTTGAACAATTGGTATTAAAGCCACCTTCCTTCAGGAAAAGTCTATCTACTAGAAGGTAGATCTATAAGGAATTATGTCTAGGCAATAGATTCGAGAGGCTTACTCAAGAAGAATATCAGTCTTTTATGGGACAAACTATGGCTTTTGGAAAGTAAGGATGGAAGCATATCTTATGTCCCTGGGAGTAGATTTTTAGACTGTAGTGCTAGTAGACTACAATGTCCCCAATATTCCTCCCACTGATGTAGATTGTAAAAAAATGTATGGAAATAATGCTAAAGCCAAGAATGCCATTCTCTTTGGTCTTACTTAATTAAAACTTGTAAAGCTTATGCATTGCAAGTATGCTAAGGATGTAAGCTTAATTAGAGTCATGAAGGAATGAAAAATTCAAACAGGCGAAACTTAAAACCTTCAAAATGAGGTTTGGGAGCTTAAGAATGAGTGAATATGAAAGAATAGAAGAATACTTCCTCAGAGTTGATGAAATAACCAATATGATTAGAGGTCTTGGTGAAGAATTCAAGGAAGAGATGATTTTTCATAAAATCTTAAGATCTCTCCCCATGAGATTTAATGCCAAAGTCTTAGCTATTGAAGAAATGGCCAATTTAAATGATCTCAAAATGGACGAAATGCTTGGTACTCCCACAACCTATGAGATGAGATTAGGAAGAGAGAAGTTTGAACCTAAGGAAGCAACATTAAAAGTATTCAAAAGGGCCAAGGATCACAAAGATCATCAAGACTGCTTGAGTTGTGAATTTGATCAGGAGTTGGCTCAATTGGCCATGAAACTAAAGCGTGGCTTAGGAAAATATAAAGGGAAGTTTCCCTTTAATTGTTTTGACTGTGGAAGAGCTGGACATTTTTCGTCCAAATTACCTTACAAAGAAAGGGCTAGAAAGGAAGATGATCATAAACTTGGAAACAAATCTCATAAACATCACAAGAAAAAACCATACAAAGAAAACTCTTTGGAGGATATTTCAGATAAGTATTTACTTATGGATTTTGGAATAGACTCCAAGAAATAAATTATTATTGACTCCGAAGAGGAAGAAGAAAAAGGAGTAGTGGACATTGAAGCGGAACTCATTAGTGCTCTTGATGAGTTAAAGAAATTGTTAGCGCTCAAATCTACCTTAGGCTGAAATAAGGTAAAACTCAAGGCTACATCAAACCACGCTCAACCTCGTAGCTAGCCCTACGAGGACAGGAGAGGGGTCTCTCTGGGTCAATCTCGGCTAAAGGTAATCAATGAGGCTTGAGATGACTAAATTGATAACTAATTTTAGGCTACGTATGAAGTACAAGGAGTTTGAAATTGATTTTTTGAAGTTTTGTTGAATTCAAGGGAAAGGCAATTTTGGGTGCGGGGATGAGGCACAGTTTTTGCAGAGGTCTACTTGGGGCAAGAT
>APFE030476583.1:0-20689 GCA_000404065.3 Pinus taeda | reverse complement strand
TCATCTCTTGCTCATCCTACTCTTCCTGATCATGACTCTCTTGTGTTTGTTCCCGACCAACCATTGGTCAAAAAGAGTGTCGAGTTGGCTCCCCCTTCAGTTTTTCACTCTGTTCACGAAGAGAGTAGTGATCATACTACTCAAGTTCTTCTCGTCTCCTCAGATTCTCATGAATCAAAGAGTGATCCTCCCGTACTAGTTGTTCAGGAGAGTCCTTCTCCTATTCTTGTAGAGCATGGGGACAATCATATGATACTCCCACCAAGTAGTTCTGTCATTTCTTCTGATTGGAGTCAATTGACTGCTTTTTGCCTTCCATCTTATGTGCCTTTCCAGATTATAGTACAAGCCTCTAATATGGTAGTACATGGAACAATATTAGATGAAGGCACATCTGTTAGCATCATATCTTCTACTACTTGGCAAGTTTTTGGTTCCCCACAGCTTGTGCTTGTCACCCAGAATCTTTTGGCTTTCAACGGAGGAACCAGTCAGCCTTTAGGGATCCTTTTGAAGTTCCCTATTACTTTGGGAGGAAACACCGTCTATATAGATGTGATGGTAGTCCAAGGTCCCTTAGATTTCAATCCTCTCCTTGGATGTGATTATGTTTATGTCATGGGAGCTCTTGTTTCTTCACTTTTCCGTGTGGTTTGTTTTCCACATGAAGGGAGAATAGTGACCATTAATCAATTGCCATTCATTGGCCACCAAGTGTCTCTTATGAAACCATCATTCCCTATTGGTTATTGTTTGCAAGCAGTACCCTCCCCACCACAGGTCAATTTTGTGGCTACCCATTCCGTCTCCACATTTGCTGATGATCACACAAATGGTATAGTACATTATGTACTGGGGGAATTGGAACTCAATTTGTCTTTGGGACCAGTTGACATGTATTCCTTCCAGAGCGTGGTTCTCCCGTCTAGTGAGGACCTACCTCTTGCAAGCCATGTTATTGTGTGGTTCATGAACAGGGGTCAGAGCATAGTTCCTTGTCTTGTGTCAAGCTCCTTAAAAAATGAAACAAGGGCTTTAGAGCATAGTTCCTTGTCTTGTGTCAAGCTCCTTAAAATATGAAACAAGGACTTTGGAGTAGAGTTCCTTGTCTTGTGACAAGCTCATTAAAAAATGAAACATGGGGTTGGAGCAGAGTTCCTTGTCTTGTGTCAAGCTCCTTAAAAAATGAAACAACGGATGTGAGCATAGTTCCTTGTATTGTCTCAACCTCATTAGAAAATGAATCAAGGAGTCTGAGGATAGTCTCTTCCTATATCTACCTCATTAAAAAATGAAACAGATATCCGAGGATAGTTCTTTTACTATGTCAACCTCGCTAAAAAATGAAACAACTCCCTTTTCCAAATCGAGTCCTTGATTAAGATCTCGTAAAATCCCAGTCGAGTCGTTCCTGGATCTCAAAAGTGAACCTTCATTCCATCCGCCTAGCTGAATGAAATGAAGCTTGGGGGGCATGTACCTCGAATTGAGTCATTATGCTGGGGGAATGCAAACTTAACTCAATCATAGTTTGTCTTTGTTTCAAGCTTGTGTAAAATGAAACCAAACTCAAGCATAGTCTTTCATTTCAAGCTTGTGTAAACCTGAAAAATTCAAGCAAAGTTCCCCATGGTTCAAGCTTGTGTAAAAATGAACCCATGCCCAATTTACATCTCGTAATTGCCATTTTTATGAGCTAATTTCTGCTAAATGAGCCTTGGTTGTTTCATTCCATCGCCATCATCTCTTTGGCCGATCATATGCTTTCACTTGGTTGTTTTACCCTTTCTTGAGGAATCACAACAATGAATGGTTTTGTTAGCCAGCCTCTTGACCTTTTAGTGTTTTGAGCAGCTCCCCCATAAACAAAACCAGTTGCTATCCCTTTATACCACTTGTTCCTCCAGGACGAGTCACCTTTAAGCTCTTTTCTTACTCGTAAAAAATGAAAAGATTGCCGAGTATTTTTCCCTTTTAGACTCATTAAAGAAAATAAAAGCATGGAGTCTGCTTTAAGCTCTTTTCTGACTCTAAAAATATGAAAATATTGTCGAACTCTTGCCATTTTGAATTCGTTACAGGCTGTGAAACGTTGTTTACACAATATACGTTTACCCCTTTTTCGGGCTGGGATAAATTATTTACGAAAAAGGAATACCTTAGTCAAACATGACTAGGAGGTTCTCTCAGATATTGTTTTATACCTTTTTGGGTTCAAGGGACAAATTTACAAAACGGGACCTTTGGAGTTTTATTTTTTGCTTCTTTTCAAACTCTCTAAACATGAAAAATATGTCGAATTTCACCTTTGTTAGGCTCGTTAAAAGATTAAACGACATAGGACTTGTCATTATAACAAGACTAAGCTATTCTTTCCTAGGGCTCGTAAAACTTACTAGGATGAATCCATCCAAAAGATGTACTTATATTACAAGCATATGTTATCCCTGTAATGCTTGTGTAAAAATAACTGGGGCACTCGCCAGAAATGGTGGGGGAAAATTGGAAATCTTTCATGAGTTGTATTCTTCACTTGAGGCAACATGTCTCCCTTGAACATTGAGACTCATTTTCTATTCTTGTCAGATTTGGGGACATCCTCACTATGTCACTTGCCTCCCTAGGTTTTGGGTTATCCATTTTAAACCTCTCATATGATCTCTACCACTTCACCATGACCTTTGATCCTATGATGTCAAATGTTGCCAAAATCCAGAGTCGTGTCATCCACATGTTCAAGAGAAGTCTTCCTACCTGTACATTGTCTAATCATATGTCACCATACTGGATTAATCTCATTCATTGTGTTTCCTGTTTCGTGTCGATGATGAAGCATTCATTATGACATTCCTTCGACAAATCACTTCATGTCGACTTTAGCTCATTATCCAGGAAGTTGATCTAGAAACTCCTTTCTAGTACCTTAGAGCTTGCATGCCTCAATGGAAAGTTCTTCGCACTCGATGACATGTTCTCATCATTGGCCTTCGATCGAATGATTTCATGAGTGTTCAACTTCAATTCCTTATTCACACTTCGTGAATTGTGTTGTTAGTACCTTGAGATCCATTGACATTATGGGTGGTTTCTCTCGTGCTTGTTAACGGTTCACATCATTGGCCATAATCAAGCGATTTTATAGCATGTTCAACTTCAGCACGTCTATTCACATGTTAGACTTCATACTTTGATCGAGCCATGTTGGAGCGCAAGACCCCAAGCTTAGATCACAAAAGTCCAGGTTGCGAGGACTGATGAGTGATTCATGATTATATACGTGATTCTTTAGATGGATGGCTGTAACCATGCCATGGGTATCATTTTGATCTTGCTCAGTCAAATGGCTACGACCATACCATGGGTCTTTTCATTTTGATCCTCTCTATGCGGATGGTTGCATCCATGCCATGGGTCTATTTCATATGATCCCTTTAGTCAGATGGCTGCGTCCATGCTGAGGATCCATGCACATGATCCTTTTCTTGATGGATAGTTATGCCTATACCATGGATTCATGTATTGTTATATGCCTCTCATGTTTATCAGGCATGACTATAAGATTTCAGATATGTACATATATGTTTGAGATGCAGGTCTTCTGATGCTGGTATTCCAAGTCCTCGCTCTGTCTTAAAGCATTTCATCCATAGTTCTCAGCTCTAACTTCATGCTTTAAGGGGCATCTGTTACACAATAATTTGTCACTCTCCTGTCACTCCTTGCTTCTGATCTCAGAGAACCCTAGTAGTGACTATTGTGTTATACTTTCACCATGAAACCTATGCTCTTGCATCCCTTGAAGTTTGAATAAAGAAGTCCCCACTCCCTTCAGAACATTTCCAGAGAATCCTTCTTAAAACCCAGTTTTTAAGATCAAATCTCTTTCCCAGTGTCTCGCCCGCATCGATGGCAGAAGTTTACACTGTGACCCATGCCGATCAACGCTGATGTTAGCCCAATACCCGCGCCGGTCTACTTCTAAAAAGTTTTTATAAAAGGAAACAGAGTTTCGTGTCTAGAAACTTCTAGTGGCGATGTGCTAAATGATCGTTTGGTTGGATAAGGGTCGAGAACTCCATATAAGGTTATTTCCCCCTTAATAGTGGACCTTCCCAAGGAGATAAGACCTTCTTCCCCCCTTGAGTGGATCTCATTCTTATCCTCCTCTCCCTATATAAACCACTTCCTCTTACCCTTTTTGGTTACAATATACAAAACCAGCTGCAAAATTCTGAAATCTTTAGCTTTTGATAGAACAAGATTAATCTTAGATGACAAAAACTAGTCTTTGGTAGCTAAAGCACGAGGAGAGAGAGTTAGAGCTTGGAAGCCATTTCATGTCAAGCTAGAGGAGGAAAAGAGTGTTGAAAAGGCGTGTAGCAGGACTTGGATACCGCGAAGGAGATCTCCAACATTAAGGCTTCGATTGTATTTCTCTTTGAAGTTTATTTTAATACAACTAATGGTTTATTTCCTATATCTGGTGTAATATTACATTTGGTAGCTTATACGTCCTTGACATTTTAAGTAGATTGAATTCGATTTTATGCTATCACGTTTGTTGTTGTTTCTTGCATGTTTGTTTTAAGTACTTGAATGAAAGGAACGAAAGGAAGCTGGTGCAAGGAAGCAAGATCACCATCAATTGGATTAGTGTTATAAGAGGTGGGCTCTCTTATTCAATTCTAATCTAAGGAAATTTACATTAGATTGTCTTGTTTGTGGCTAAACTCACTCTCTTGGGCTAGAGCGATCGTCTTTGTCCACAGAGAGGATATTCCTACACTACACTACCTCCTCCTTGAATCAAGATGCTTCATAAAAAGGGCATTGCCCCTTTCCTCCTATTCACTCCACTCCATATTCCCATCAAAGAATTAAGCCCTTACCATTCAAATTGATCCATAAAAGAATGTGCACAAATAAAGACACCTCTTCATCAATTTCAAAAGCAACATGGCTCCGACAAAGTGTTTAGCTTTGACCTCTTTGATGCAAAAGGTGGAGAGATACATATCACTTATTTCAATGATGTTGTTGATTCTTTCTTTGACAAAATCTATGTTAGACATGTGTACATTTTCTCAAAAGGAAATGTGAAATTTGCTAACGAGTAGTACAACCACTTATTGGGAGATTTGATTAAATGCAACATCTACTATAGAACATATCCACGAAGAAAGATCACCTACTCCCACGATGCATTTCAATATAATAGCAATTAATGAAATTAGAACGACAAATTTCAACTTGATTGTTAATGTTGTTGGTGTTGTTACTGACATCTCCCTTGTGTGCACTATACACAAAAAGATGCATCTGGAGTTATTAAACAAACAATCCACCTTCAAGAAAAATCTGGATATATCATGGATGCCACCTTATGGGGGAGGATGGGTGTGTGGGGGAATTTGATGTAGATTCAAGATACTTTTCCTCTTTATGCGCCATATGAAGTAACCCCATCATTGTAATGAAGTTTGATCGTGTCAGTGAATTCAATGGAAAAAAATGTTGGGACTACATCAAAATCCATTGTTCTTGTAAACCCTAACATTGAAGAGGCCCACATTCTAAAAGCATGGTTTCAAAAAGAAGGTTTAACTACAACTTATCCATCCTCAACTACAAGATATGCACCTTCTTTTGTCCAACTATCGGAAAAATAGCACTTGTTGAGCTTTCAAATATTGATGCCTCTGAAAAATCTACATTCTTCCAAGTGAAGGCTACAATAACAAAAATATGGATGGATAGTTTTTACAATATTTTCTTTGATTATGTCGTTGCTCGAAAAAAACGCATGAAAAAACTCATTCCAAAAAATGCAAACTCATGGCACTGCCCAAAATGCAACGTTGAAGTAACTGACTGTGATTACAGATATTTACTTAAAGTCGACACACAAGATCACACAAGTGAGATGCTTTTAGCCATTGCTTTTGAAGATACAACATCTACCATACTCAACATTAGTGAAAATGACTTATACTTATTATCTTCACATCCAGATGTAATCAAGGAGATTGTCTCCAAAGTACTTTGGACATATCACCTCTTCACACTGCAAGTGAAGATATAAACATTTAGAGAAATACCACACTCAAAGTTTGTCATCATCAAGGAAGAAAATGTTGAATTCTCAAAAGACTGCAACATCATCCTTGAAGAAATCGATAACATTTCTAAATCATAAATAGATTTAGTTACATGTACCTCTTCAATATGTTGTAATGCCTTCGCATCCTATAGTCTTGATATGCCTCCTTGGCAATTTGTAGTATTCCAATGTTCAAATATGCTTTCGAACATAATATGCGCTTGTATGTAACTACATTTACCCCTCTTGTGGTTGTAATGTGTTCACAACATGTATTCCTTGTATGCCTCCTCCGCTACATGTAATATTCTAATGTGTATATACACTTATCAACATAGGTTGCATTTTCCGTCTAGTAACAAATCATGGAACTTGATGGGTCCAACAAATGCATTTCTTTACATGTGTTGTTGCAAATTACCAAGTGTTCCTTCATCTGTACTATTCAAATGATAAGTTACCATAAAAACATTTTGGTCTTCACTTGCTATTATTTGTTAATTGTTAATCAATGCCATCCTTTTTTCCATTCCCCATAACATTCTCATTTTTCCCTTTGTTACATGTAGGATCCTTGTCTTATTTGTAATTATTTCTGCAAATGTCCACTATTTCTAATGATGAACGTGCCTGAAGATACAATGTCACAAATAAATAATGAATAAATGCACATTGACGTGAAATATATCATGCTATAAAAGATTATAAAAACTCCCAAAGAAGAAAAACACAAAAAAAACACCCAACCCCCACCCTCTGAACCATATGCCTCCACTTCAAGGTTTTCATTAACCCCAAATGTGGTTAACACTTCCCACTCCTAAATCAACCCTCTTTTACAATAAAAAAACCATCTTGCTCATGAACAAACTACTCAAACAAACACCCACACTATTCATTATGCCACTAGCTTGCTTACGCATGCTTCTAACAACACCCACACTACCCATGCACATCGTGAATTTCATGAAAATATTGATAAACACCCACCAAAAAGTTCATGTTTTGTTTGTCTTGAATCATATCCTGGAATCCATCTTCGTATCTCCAACAGAATGTATTGTTGCTCCAGATGTGCATCTAAAACAAACAACGGTCGCTTCTCATTGTCGAACAACATGGGCCCTAGTCCTCAATCACTTGTCCTAGCTTATCTTACATAGATATAAGTAATTCTCATCGTAAAGTAAATTCAATACTCCAAGTAATGCATGCACGTGGTGGCCAATATAAATACACTGGACACACAATATGCTTCCCACAAGACATTACAACAATAACCAGCATGTTACCTCGGCATGTTGAGGACTTAGACATCTTGTTAGTTACTCGTCATAGCTTTCACCATCAATCTTATGATTTCATCGTAAGTAGACATCATGTTCTAGCCGCATTGGAATACAAACTATCAAATGACCTCTACTATAAAAGTTACTGCATTGAACACGACGCACTTGCATCCTTACTAGCATTATGCACTGATGTCTCCCCTTACCTTCGCCATTCTAATACCACAGATCCAATCGTCCAACAATCATCTCCAACTCCCTTTGAATCCACCCTAGATTACACTAACACAAATCTACAACAAACATCATCATTTATACCCACTATTCCCAATACACATACAAAAGTCCAAGAAATATGACAAGATTTCCAAGCATCCAACCACCATTTTGATACTACAATTGAATGGTCTACAATCAAATTATCTCTAATCAATGAATACAACACATAAGGTCTCCTTTCTATGGCTTTCCCCACATTTGTTCCCACCATAGTTGCAATGCCCAATCAACCAAGAATGAAAGTAGTTTAACTGCATGAATACACACTTCACCTCATATTGTACCATGGCAATTGATTCAACAAACACCCAAGGTTTCACAACTACATATACAATTTCATGATGTGACATCACAGTTAAGCAACAACCGCCATTTTCATGAAGAAAAACATCGCAGATAGCTTTCCAACATGTATCCATGATCTGAGCATCCGATTATAACAATTCCCATATAAAAAGCTATCAAAACAAGTTATGTGATTTAGTTGCTCCCTCTGTGGCACAATATCTTTACTTGCACAAAGCTAAGAATGAGGTAACAAACATGATATCTCAACTCAGTTGCCCAACACTATTATTCACATTGAGTGTTGCTGATACAAAATGGCTTGATATTCATGTAGTCATGGTAGGTGCTCATCCTCAAGATGTTGCGAAACAACAAAAGTGGATAAATGAAAATATTATCTCCATCCCCCATTTATCATAATTATATATGCACCATAGATTCATGATATTATGTGAAGTTATCTTAGAAAAACACATGCAGTCAAAATACTATTGGTACAGTTGCGCACTCTATCACAATACTATCATAATTATATATACAATGAACTTCAACCAATGCAATAGTTTCTAAGAAATAACCTCCTTCACATGTATGAATGGCAACACAGAGGATATGCACATATTCATGGTTTTCTCTAGTTAAAAAACACACCTTATATGGAGAACCTATATTGAGATTATACAAATGCAATTGATAATGCTAATAATTTCTTTGACACATATATATCAACTCAGAATTATTGCATTTCTTGTAATATCCCTAAGGGAAAATTAATAATAAATCTTCAAAGCAAAATAAAAAAACATACCATAAAATAAGACCATGAATTTGCTTCCTAAACAGCGTTGTATATTCATTTTATTAATGGAAAGAGGTGTACAATCAAGGTGCTAGAATGAGTGCTCCTAGGCTTGCTCTTAGCAAGCTAGAAAAATCCCAAAATAATACCTGAATCACGCTCCTCCAATCTGTTGTCAATTCGGCCCAAGTGTTGTGTTGTAAATGCCCATAAATGGTGTTGATACCTGAAATGATATGCTGCTATAGCCCTTACTTAGAAAATTAAGGGAGATTAATCTCGACCTCTACACAAGAAACCCAGAATAACCCACGAAGGGTTTGGCCAAAACTTGACCCCAAAATTTCGACCCTCTTGGGCTTGCCTGGCTCTCCTGTTGGGTAATCGAACCACCTGAGAATTCTATTTTTGAATGCTCCTAATATATCTGCAAACCCTGTTAGAAGGATTCCCAAGCCTTCCATCCTAATTTCCTGCACAAGCTCCCCTATCTCCACAACTTCCCGGAGTGCCTCAAGCTATGATTGCGCAGTCCCTGCACTATTGTAACTCTCCCTGTTGCTGGAACTCGACTCACTACTGCTAGTACAAATTGAGATGAAGTAGAACTCCCTCCTTGGGTTGGCACTCAAAGTCCATCGAAGCAAGGGTTGGGATTTCCTCTCAAAAACACCCGGTGTGTTGAACAACACATGCAGACTTGGCTCACTGCTCAAGTATGCTCTTGTCAAAAGACAAATTCTGAAAATAATAGATGATGAGCAAAATGATATCCCCTCCCTTTTATCTATTTGCCTCCAAGGCTGCCCATGTGGGTCCACATCGAATTTCCCTCACCTTTTTCGCACCAATGAGAGCGCACTCTCCATGTGGGCCGTAAATCCTTTCTGTGGCTCCCACACTCCACCAAAGTCATAATCTTTCCACGAAACTCTAATGTTGGGGTGCTTCTCATGCCAAAAATCAAATGTGGGTTCCCTGTGCCCACTTGTCTTAAGTGCAATAATGCAATACACCAAAATTGAGGAAAATTTGATATTCACTTAGTGAAACACTTAGTAGGAATATCACAGTCCTCCCTGTCAAAATGTTGCTTGTCCTCAAGCGACAACAAAGAAGGATGTTACAGTATTTATTCCCCCTCCTAGGTGGCATCCTCATCTGGTAGATTCCTCCATTAGATCAAAAAATCCCTGATGACCCTGTTACGTAGATATCTCTCCTTAGTGTCCAAAATAGCCTTCAATTCCATCACTAAATGCCCCTCGTCATCCATAGGGGGTAACTCCATAGCAACGATAACTTGTTGTCCTAGTGCCTTCTTGGAAAGTCACATGAATAACATTATGCACAAGACTCCCTAGGAGTAGCTCCAACTCATATGCTGCATTCCCCCCCGCTCCCACCCTCCAAGTGACAAGATAAGGCCCATAGAAGTGGGTTTTGAGATTCTCGACCCCCTTCTGCTTAAGCATAGACTGTCTGTATAGATGGAGCCTCAAGAATACCAAGTCCCCAACTTCGAACTACCTCTCAGCTCTGCCCCTGTCTGCATAAAGGTTCTGCTAATTTTGGGCCATTTGCAGGTTGTCCTTCAAAGCCCTCAAGATATCTTAGCTCTCATGTATCTAGTCCTTGGCCCTTGGGCCTTGCTATCTCCAAACATAACACCAACAAAATATAATGTAGCATAATCAGCTAGAGCTTGAAATGGTGACATACATATAGAAATGCGATGGGTAGTGTTGTAGCAGTATTCACGCAAGTGCTCCACCGTATCCAAACTCTCTGCTACCCTGTCACATAGTTACGCAAGTATGCTTCCAACCACTTGTCAAATATATTCGTCTATTCATCTGTCTGAGGGTGGTAACTGGTACTTGGGTTGAGCTTAATACCCACCAACCGGAATAGCTCTTTCCAAAATCCACCCATGAACCTGTTGTCTCGATCATTGACGATGGTCTTCGGGAGACAATGTAGTCTAAACCTCTCTCAAAAACAATTTGGCCACCTATGAGGCCGAGTACCGGGCTGGAATGACAAATAAGTGAGCGTACTTCGTCAAGCGGTACACCACTACATAGATGCAATCTTTTCCCTGTATTGTGGGCAACTTGATAATAAAATCCATCAATATGCTCTCCCATTTCCCCTCGAGAATGGGAAATGGCTGCAATAGGCCTGCGGGGTGTGTCTGCTCTCCCTTATTCTGCTGACATGTGTCAGACTCCTGGATATGCCTCAGAACATCATCCTTGAGGCCCTTCCACGCAAAGAGCTCCCTGATGGTCCTATATGTCTTTGTGAACCTTGATGCCCTACTAATGGTGAATCATGAGCAACTTGTAGAATCTTCTCCCTCAGTGGGGAGTTGGGTAACAGTAAATCCGGTCTCGGTAGTAGATAACCTCATTCATCACCCAATATCGATCATTTGTCGCCAACCCCTCAAGGAACTCACATGCAAACTTGTCCTTGGAGTACTCAACTAGTAACTGCGCCCTCCAGTGCGAGGCGATGCTCATCAAGGACAAAGCCTCTGGTCTCCTAGACAATGCATCAACCACTACATTGTGCTTCCCTTTGACATACTCAATGTCAAATTCATACACCTATAGTTTTCTCACCCACTTATTTTTCCTCTCTTGTAGTTGTTTATGCTCCAAAAAGAACCCGAGGCTATTGTGATCGGTCTTGACCTTGAACCTGTTCCTCACTGAATTTTGCCTAAACTTGGCCAATGCATGCATGATGGCCAACATATCCTTATCATATATGGAGTAAAGTAGCTCATGGGTAGTGCTTCCTGATCTCAAATGCTCCTACATCATTATGACCCCCACACCCACTCCTAATGCATCACACTCCAAAACGAAAGGCTAAGTGAATTCAGGAAGTGCCAACACCAGACAACTACTCAAGACCTCCTTGAGGCGATCAAATTCCTCTTGTGTTGTAGTGGTCCACTCAAAATCCCCCTTCTTCGTCAAGTCTATGACGAGTGTAGTCAGTGGGGAGAAGCCCTTCATGAGCTTCATGTAATAAGTGCAAATGCCCATGAACCCCCCTTAGCTTGGTCAAATTTCGGGGCTCTGGCCAATCCCGGATAGCTCTAACCTTCTCCTCATGTACTCTAACACCATCGTCCCAATGATGTGCCCTAGGTAAAGCATCTCGGTTAGCCCAAACTCACACTTGGACAATTTGGCATAAAACTGTTGCTCATCCTGAATATGCAATACTGTCTTAAGGTGCTGCAAATTCTCTTCCCACATCCAGTTGTAAATCAATATGTCATCAAAGAACACCAGCACGAACTTCCTCAACTACCCACAAAATACATGGTTCATGCATGACTGGACTGTCGCAGGTGCATTGGTCATCCCGAAGGGCATAACCAAGAACTCAAAGTTCCCATAATGGCACCAAAATGTTGCCTTCGGGACATCTTGGTCCCTCACCTGGATCTGATGGTACCCCAACCATAGATTAATCTTCAAGAATAACTTAGATCCCCTCAACTCCTACATAATCTCATCTATACAAGGAATGGGATAGCAGTTCTTCATCGTCTTCTTGTTGAGGGCCCTGTAATCTATGCACATCTGTAAGGACCAGTCCTTCTTCTTCACCAACATAACTGATGAAGTGAAAGGACTAGAACCGAGCCTGATATGATCGAGTGCCAACAACTCGTGGATGGCCCTCTCGATATCATCTTGATAAGCCTTGGGATGTCGATAAGGGGTGGTGTTGACGACCTGCACCCCTGACTCCAACTCGATAGTGTGCTCAAACCCTCGATCAGGTGGTTGTCCCGGTGGTATGTCCCCAAACAACACTAGATACCTATCACGAATAACTTGTATCTCTGGATGTGGTGGCTTAGGATTTCCCCCAGCATCTGAGACCCTTAACTCCACAACCCACTAAATGTGTCAATGTCTCAAGTCAGCCTCCATCCTGTGGGCTGAAATAGTATGTGGTGGGTAGGAGTGCATCCCCCAAAGCAACATAGTATTTCCATCTGGCCCTACAAATTCCATCTCCAACTTCCTCCAGTTTGTTGTGACTTTGCCAAGCGTATAGAGCCACTAGAATCCCAACACTACATTGGTGTCTGATACATCCACCACAAAGAAATAATCTGTCATGGAGTAGTTCCCCATGGTCATTGTCAAGGCTGGTACATAATGAGTGCACTGCATGGTCCTGTCCCCAGGTACAAAAACTGAGAATCCCTCAAACTCCTTAGTTGTGATGCTTCTCCTCTAGACCAACTGAGCATCAATGAAATTGTGGGTAGCCCCAATGTCCACTAGAACTGAGACACGCTACCCTTGAACAATGCCTCTAATCCTCGTAGTCAAGAATTTGGGTACCCCACGCAGTGATGCAAGGATCCCGACAGTAGGAGTGAAAGAAACTCCCCTTGATGGTGGTGGTGTCCCTCCTCCCTGTGGTGCTGCAATGTCCTCTCCACCCATCTCAAAATAGGTCTCATCCTCTGCATCGTTGTCAGAGAAGACCTCGATATATTGGGCCTTGCCCGCTGCAAACCTATGGCCTAGTGCCCACAACTCCTGATAAGTGAAGCACAGTTTCCTCCTCCTGAGATCTCTCTGGGTTTCATCATCTAGTTGCCCATGCCCCCAATTGACTCTTGGTGGTGGACCCCACCTGTCCTTCCCCCTCTGTTGGAAACCATGTCTAGGGGGTAATGGTGCCTGTGCGCTGGGTAAGACATCCTATAAATATCGGGCTCTCCCAATTGCATCTTGTAATGTAGTGGGCCTGTTGGATCTCACTAACCCACGCAATGGCTCTTCTAGCCCATTCACAAACATCAAAATCCTCCTAGACTCTAACAAGTCTGGCACCATCGCAAACAATCGCGTAAACTTTGAGATGTAGGTTTTTGCACTCCCGGTCTGCTTGAGCCTTGTCAACTCCCAGAAATACTCCTCTGGATCCTTCCTCTCAAACCGCTCCAACACTCTCCTGGTGAAATCATCATAGGCAGTCACTCCCACATATCCCAACGTGGTCAATCTATGGAACCACCAGTTGTGGGGTTCCCCTTCCAGATGCAGGGTGACAATCTTGATTGCCTCTCCTTCTGTCATTTGGTTCACCTGGAAATAAAAATCCAACTTTTTGACCCATGCCTTGGTCAAGCTCTTGGAGGACCCATCGAAGTTTGGGATAAATAGCCTCCCCATAGTGCGTTGTAAATCTATCCCCTACGTGTAACCTCCTCCACTCTGTCCCTTGGGCTTGTTGTTTCCCTTCAACTGAAATAAATCTTTGAAAGTGATTACCCTCCCAAAATATGGCCCATAAGACTGATACTCCATGAAATAGTCCCCATAAGGTGCCTCCTCTTGCTCTGGCTTCCCACCTGCTCCAAATTGTAGGAATGGTGGATCTAAGGGGTGTATTTTGAATAAATGTCATGTTGGCATGGAGAGATGCATGGTGATGTGAGGTGCCAGATCCTTCTCCACAGTGGAAATCCCCTTGGAATCTATTACCCTTGTTGCCATTGCCATTTCGCTGGCCCATTCCTTCAATGTTTCGAGACAAATCCTGCACTGCCTTCAGTAGGAGTTGGGAAAACTCCTTCTCCTCGTTCTTTTTGTCTCCTTCATTGTCCCCCATGTTGGTTTCTTCTACCTCCAGTTTTTGTGGTCACAAGATCTAATGTTGGGGCGCTTCTCATGCCAAAAATCAAATATGGGTCCCCTAGGCCCACTTCTCCTAAGTGAAACAATTCAATACGCCAAAATTGAGGAAAATTTGATATTCACTTCGTGAAATAGTAAGTAGGAATATCACATGTCTTCCCATTCAAGGCAACTTGTTCTTCAGCCCAATTCAAAAGACCCTTATGTATTATCCACATAATATATCTTTAGAATTGATCCTTCAAAAGATTATGAACAACTCGTCAACTTCACTGAATGACACACAAAATGCACTGAAAGCACTTGCGTGAGAAAGAAAATCTCAATAATAGAGTGTCATTATAAAGCACCTTGGGAATTACATCCAGCCTCGTCATTATTCATTGACTCCAACAGCCAAAAGACATAAACCCTTGCTCGCAACAATGATCAACTAAATAACCATAACCCTACCATACTCTCTATTTGGTGTACAAAGCTAATTTCCAACCTGTACTTTCTCTCCACATCGTTCAAAAATACATCACCAAGTATGCATCCAAATCATAAAAAAAGTCTGAAAACTTCCACCACATGTTATGTAGAATTATGCTCGCTTCAACTAATGTTGACCCTTCGACTACCACAATTTGAAAGTTCCTTGCAGAAACCCTTGTTGATCGTGACATTGGAACACAAAAAACCTACGATATGCTACAAAAACTGCCATTTACAATTTGTAGCCGATCCTTTTTTTCCTTAAATGTAAGCCAAAAGATTAATATGCACATTCCACAAAATAACACCACCCTCTCTCCATCACCACACTTCACAGATGCATACATGGGATGTCCATCTCCCCTCTAGTTCACTTCACTTATAGAGCTAGCAAGATCTTGTTCATATGATCCTCGTTGAAAAACAAACAAATGGAAACCCAAACCTGAAAAATCCATTGTTCGTGTGATACACGCTACTCCACAATAAGATCCACAAATGAACCCTCTTGCGCTGACTTCTATAATGTTGAACTTATGCTATACAAACCATTTTGTAATATTGCTTTGGAAATAGGAAATTTTGTTGAAGATTTCATTGCAAACTAGCAAAGCTTTCTCCTTTATTACAAAACTTGGCATCTTCATCGTATAACATCTTATCTTCCTCCTACTATAAATGATAAATCACCTACTCATGAATCCCATCCTCCAGAATCCATGGACCTTAATGAATGGGAATTGATCTCCCAACCACACCCTACCAATGACATCCACCTAAATTACCTAACATGCTTAGCCTTCTTCGTTTTTACGACAGCCATAATTGGACTCATACGACCATCCCATTAAACCTACATGAAATAGGCATACAATTCATTGAAAATAATTGCTTCATCCACCATATTCATCAAATACATAACCACAATCTAACCAACCTTTAATCATTATCCCCAATGCAAACCAAATATCTCAACATTATTTCCAATCATATTGCAAAAAAACATATTTTACCTCCTTTCAGATTTATTATACAAGGAACTACTAGAATTGGAAAATCCTTCCTTATAAATTGTAATAAAGAAATAATCACATCCCTTGTTGGCTCATCATCTTCACCAATAATGTTGCTTGCCACTACAGGCATTGCATCCTTCAAGATACAACCATCAACAACCCATGTTGCCCTCCACCCACGCATAAAATATCTCATGCCTTTAGAAGGCAATGTTCTTGCAACATTTCAATAATAACTTAAGCAAATTCGATACATATTAGTTGATGAAATGAGCTTCATTGGGCCAAAGCTTTTCAACCACATTGACGAACACTTTTGGGAAGCATTTCCACAACAAATAAGCACTCCTTTTGGTGTTTGCTCCATTATATTAGTTAGCGACCTTGGCCAGCTCCCGCTCGTTAAAGACATTCCACTATATGCAGACACCTCTCATGGGAGTGTGTTATGGCACACCTTCAAAACAATATTCCATTGGACACTATATTCCATCAACAAGGTGAAAACGCTGCCCAAATTACATTTAAAAACATCCTCCAAAACATAAAAAATGCAAATCCAACACTTGAATATTGGAAACTTCTCATGTCACGAACAAATACGTTCTTGTCTAAAGATGAGATACATCCATTCCATCATTATATGCATCTATTTCCAACCAACGCTCAAACATTGCTACATAATAAATAAATGTTGAAATCTTTAAACATTGCAGTCACACGATGCATTGCAAAACACAAAAAAAAAAAAAAAAATTCCACCCTTTCCTTTGAAGATAACCAATTAGAGCCAATTGTCTTTCTATGCACAAGCCAAAAAGTGAAGTTGACCTCAAACCTTTGGGTTTCAACTGGACTTGTCAATGGTTCACTCAGGCAGCTTATATTCATCTTCTATAAAGAATCAACTATACCTTCACTACTTCTAACATTTGTCATTGTAGCATTTGTTAAATACATTGGACCTCCTTGGGTTAAAACAATCCTACTCACTTTCCTGTTCCACCAATAAAAAGAAATGAACACATGCAAATTCTTGTCAAAATGGCTTGGGCATTAACTATGCATAAATCCTAAGGCATGACATTACTGAAAGCTATAATAGACATTGGGCAAGCTAGCCTTACATTCATAGCAATATCAAGAGTCCCTTCTCTACAAGATCTTCACATTTGCCCCACATTCACTTTCAATCATTACATCCAAATGCAAGACAACAAACATATCAGATGCAGGAAATTTGTAGAAGATCTCCTTTGTTCAATGCCTCCACCAGAGGAGTTGCTTCAATGCCTACATTAACATCTCCAACTGGTTTCACATAATGAATAATATCTCTTTATTTTTAGAACATACTTTCTCTCGTTATTAACAATTTTCACCTTCTCTCATTATTAATAAATCATTGCATATCTTCCATTATTATATTTATGTTTTCTTACTTATGACATTCTCTCTCTCTTGGAGCAAGAGCTATGGACTCACACATATCAACGCTATATAGATACTGCAGCAAAACAAAAGTAGAAGACATTGCATTGCATAACATATGTAGAAGGATTTTACCTGCACCAATTCCATACATACCCTTGTATTGCCTTCTACCAACTTTACAACTATTATTTGAAATCAAATATCTTCTCAAATGTATAATCCATATACATGAATGTGAGAAAATGCAAACAATTGAGGCTAATTGGCAATGTAGAAATATGCATCTTCCCCAACATATAAATCTTTAGTGGTGTTCTATATGCCATAGTTCTCCTTGTATTTATGACTAAAATTGTTGATGTATGCCCTGTTCCACTAGATTATGCCTACACTAGGGCAATGTCATTTTCAAACACTCTTCGTTTTAAGTATAGGTCCTGTCCTTGTGAACTAATAAGCCATTGTGTAAATTTTCAAGCAAGGTCATTGCATATCATGGATACCATATTTATGTCTAGTATTATTTTCTAGTAAAATTGCATTTGTTAACTATTTCTTTGATTGAATTGTGAATGAGAACCGTTGGCAAATCACATTTTTAAGTTTGTATATTGTAGACACCATTTAGATGGGCATTGAAACTTCTAGCAACACATACTCATTTGGCTTATGGAATAAAGAAAAATATAATAGAGCACATTCCCTTAATGGCTCTTTCATAAATATAATTGTTACGAGAATACCGAGGTTGGATTTCTTAAACTTGGTTCTCTTTTAGGAATATGTGATAAGAAATATGTATTTAAAGGGATTTTGAAGATCTCTTCATGTTGTTTTATGATTATGTAGTGGTTACCTGTCATGTAATGTTGTCTTTGGATTTGATATTGAGTGATTTATGTTGAACTGTGTCTTAAAGAAAACAATCAGACTTTGATGGTGGCTTAATAACCTATCTGAACTTGTAGAATATTGTTGTTAGTTTTGTGATATTGATTATGAACACTCATCATATTTTAATCTTTAACTGTCATTAGGACATTCTAGTTGGCATTTAAGCTATAGGGTTGTTCACCATGATTGCACATGTTGTTTGATTTCTTTTGGTAGCACTTGTAGTAGACATCTCAATGCATGCTTATTTGTAGTTGGTTTTGAGTTTTATTATTGTTAATCACCATAGCTACATGGAGGGCTATTTCTTCCTATTCGATGGTCCTTTGAGTTTGTAAGGTTGTAATGTTCCTAAGAAATTAATTTCCCAAGATACGAAGTATCTTATCTATCCCCGTAGGCTATAGTCTGTGATAAGGGGGGAAATTCCAAACTAACCAATATTTGGGAAATGAAGGGCAAGTTTTGGGGAAATTGGGCAAAGAAACCCAAAGTTCGGGTTTTGAGTGAACCTCACCCAATCAATTAGGAAGAAAAATCCCCTCAAGGAAATCTATAAATACAAGAGGGTTGAATTCATTTGGGGCATCATTGGATTGGTTCACTAGTCTTTGTTTTTCTTTAAGCCATAAGCTCTGAGGGGTTTGAGACCCCTTCTCCTATTTCAATTTTGGCGGTGAAAGGTTCCACCCTAGTTGACTCAATTTTATTTTCTTTTTCTTTCTCATTATGTTATGGCACAATAGGAGAATATATTTTTAAAGAGATCGAATCTTTGACCAAAGTTTGAAGCAGGATCAAAGTCATCTCAGGCAATGAAATTCTTAAGGGGCCAAATTGAAGGGTATATGTGGTTTTTTTGTTCTTGTAGTTGAAAACCAAGTTTCCAGAAGTACCAAAACTTTCTACGATATCAAGCTATCTGAGGTTCATCCAGTGTAGGTGCTCTAAACGAGTTTAGTGCCACCCTAAGTGAGCACAACCCTCTCTGATTGAAGAATGAATCATCTGAACCATTATGAGTTTCTTGAGTGCCATATCAAGTCAACTCATTGAAATTATATAGTACCAAAACCCTCTTGGGCAGAAGGATGAGTCATTTGTTCCAGTGCAAGGATATTTTAGGTAGTGTAGGGTGTTATAGTGGCTACAACCACCCTCCAAAATTTTGCATTCACTTTGTTTTGGAGCTTCCCTCCTCGAAATCTAACAATTATCCTACATTGATCAGGTATTCGTGTTTATTTGTTTTCATGTGACTCTTAACAACTATGTTCACTCACTTGTCTCGTTGGTCAACCACAAGCTGACCCAGAACTTGGTTCACATCTGGTCAAGGGGCTGTTGGGAAAAACTGCGCAATCCTGGAGGGAAGTTTATCTTCCCCTTAGGAATTGTGCAAAGCAACCCAGCAGCCCTGCACTTAGAAATTGCATAGAGAAGGCTAGTCAGCCTTGCGTTGGAAATTACACAGAGCAAGTCAGCCGATATTTCTCTCTCGAAATGTGTAGAGCAGGCCAGGCCAACAACACTGCACCGTAAAAATGTGCAGAGAAGGCCAACAACACTGCACCGTAAAAATGTGCAGAGCAGGCCAACACCACTGCTCTGAAAAATTGCGTAGAGCTGGCCATCCAACTAGGGCCACTTAACCCAGAAACAACAAAAAAGTTTTCCTTGAGTGGTTGTCTGTGGCATGTGTCGGTAGGTTGCCCGGTTCCATCATGAATTGTGCAATCCTTCCTTGCATGTCGGGCAACTTTTCCCGAAAAAGAAAAAAAGAAAAAAGAAAAAAAAAGCAAAAAAGCATCCCTAGATTTTGGGGATCTTTTTTTAGTAGCGGGAGTTACATGCAAAACGTTTTTAGAAACTCCCCACCAAGTGTTGTTTTTTCCTAGATTTGTGGCATGCACGTCATAAACCCTAATTTCGCCAAATCTATTTAAACGACACTTCAGAGCTTATTCTTCACATTTGATCTTGGAGATATGGCATTCATGAGGCATCTAGGAACCTTCGGCACATTCGACACAACTTTTCTGGGTAAATTTTTCTTTTCATGCCTTTTGCCTCTTTTTTGTAGCTTTTTATTTTTCGGCTTGTATGAATGTTGTTTCCTTTGTTTTATTGAATGACCACTTACATTTTAGTGTGTTTTAACTTGTAGAAGTGTTGTTTCAAGTTTTGCATTACCTTTCCTTAGTGTTGCATGCATAACACTATTTTTGCACTAACAGTTGTCGTTGCATCAACTATCTTCATGAGCTTCTTGGTTTTGTTGTTTGACTGATTTCTACACCTGCATGAATTGCATGCATGCCTATTCACTCAGATTTGCACCATCCTTTCACAGACACTCAGTCCTTCGCATTTTCAGGTTTCCATTGGGCAGATCCAGGCTGTCTTGGCCTAGATCTTGTTTC
>APFE030476578.1:0-15825 GCA_000404065.3 Pinus taeda | reverse complement strand
AACATAATGCAAATGTTTTTAGGTTATGTCACTACTCACAGGTCCCGGAATGTATCCTCCAATGTACGAAAACAGGGGTAACAGGGACGGTGACCAATGGTGACAAATTACTGTGTAACACTCCAACTTCTTCTTCTCCCTCTATCTTTGTGTGATCCTCGTGTCAAGTTGTCGCCTCTTTTCCTCAATATCCAAATATACTCTTAACACAAGTGGATCTTCTTTGAACTTGTATCTTTTCTCCACCTCTGCACTGTCGGCAACCTCCATGTTCCCTTTGTCAAGCGCAGGTATGCTACCCTCTTCTACTGCTAATGATGTTGCTCTCTAAGATGTTGCTTCCTTTTGCATTGCTAAAGACTCTACAACTATCTTGACCAGTTCATTGAGCCTTAAGAAGTTATAGTAGTATCTCCATGGCTCTTCCTTAGGCCAATGAAATGCCCTGCGGATCCAAGGATGATACACGTTCACACAGTGGTCCTTCACTAAGAAATGTGGATCGTATGGATTGAAACTTCTGGTGCCGAAGGTGAACCTCTTGAATTCCTCTGTCTTGGCATCAACATGATTGAGATTATGAATCTCATACAACTTGATCCATAAAGGAAGAGTGAGCCAAGGTGCCTTCTTCTTCCTATCCAGTCTCGCTGACAACCCTGTCGAGATGTGATATACGACTTCTTGCATGACCAACTTGTCCATGGAAAACTTCAACAAAACATGCAGACCCTTATCCACGTTGTACATCCAGATGAAGGTGCCAAGGGGTGAGGCATACCAATTTTCTATGTTAACCAATGCCTCCATCATTGCCTGCAGCATGCAAGGTGGATCCCGCTCAAAGATCATCCTGTACAATGGGGTGACGAAGTGGTTTGATAGCTGTATTATAAATCCACGGAAGCTGCATTCAGAGAACAACTTGCAATAGGTGTGCACAGAGTTTTCTAAAGGTGTCCATGCCCAACCCAAGCCTGGTAACTTCTGATGGGCACAAATTGCATCAATTATTTGAGAGGACATGAAAATTTTTTCTTGCAAACCCTTCGGCGGATGTCAGGCTTCTGTTACTTTTCCCTTCAGTTGGAGATCTAGCATGTCAGGTCAATTGAAAGTTCTTCCTTCATTTTCCAGTTGATTGAACACAATCACCCAACGCTGCGGGAATGTTTCTGTACTCTCTTAGCCATATAAGCGACATGCAAATATGGCCAAGAGATGATAAGCCTTCCGAAATATCCTTGTCTTGTACACTTTTTTGGGTGTTGTCCTAAACTTAGATGGTTCTTTCACCCAGCTCTTCAAGATGTCTCTTGAGTTTGCATTAGTGTTGGGCCTGGTGAAGGGTGCATCCATTGTGACCACCGACTGTGGTAAGTGATACATGACCTGAAATTCCTATGCTCTAAAGATAGCAAGTTAATTTCCAATGGCACTGCTCAACACTATTATATCTAGATAAGTATGTGAGACAATCTAGTGGATCATGTATGTGCATGGAAATGCAGGATACCTGCATGCAACCCGATACACTCTAGACTTGTGTGTGTTGACATAGACTCTGCGGTCCTCCAGATTCTCCTTGAAGGTGCCTGAAAATATGTCATTGATGTCATGCCATTTTATCTTGATTTCCTTGTCTATGAACAAATTATTGTCTTCATAGATGGGCAAGCTCATAGACACTTTCTTGACCATATCTTAAGTTTCCCTCTCAATGGTGTCCTTCGACCTTTCTCTCTTGGAAGCCATTCTACTTGTACTACTGAGAGACTGATGAACACCTGTGATACCTAGAGACAGAGACACACTTATGGAAAGAAAGCCACCAATTGAAAACTAAAAGCAACTTGAGGACTGACATGCAACACACCTAGGTGACTGACTGGAAGGTTTGCACAATTTTCACCAAGAGGCTAGGAGACTGACTGCCAAAACTGCACAGAACACAATTTGAACTGTCACTAGGCTTACTGAATACTGAAACTGCATAGAAAACAATCCAGCTTGGCCTGTTGAGCACTGAAACTACACAATGTGCAGTTTCAGTCAGCATGACTACAACTCGGTAAAACTGCATTGCACAAATCTGGGGGCCAATGGGGCACTGCCTCTCAGAATTGTGTAGAGAAAGCATGGGAGGTTAGTGTGAGGTAATCTTTACGCAATTCCTAAGAGGAATGTAGAGCATTCACTCTCAGAAATGCGCAATGCAATCCGAGCAAGGGAAGGTTTGGGCCAAGACCCGCCAACGGGCGACTGAAAACATGTAAAGACTAAATGAATGTGCGAACCTGTGTGCAGACATGAGTGAATGAACATGCATACAATCAGTGAGTGTAGGATTCAATAAACATGAAAAAAAGTAAGTGTGTGAAGCGAGTCGCTGCAACGACGACCATAAGTGCATAAACAATATCATGCATGCAACAACAGTGAGATGCAAAAGAAAGGTTGAAATAGTGCTTCTACAAGCTTCCATGCATTAAAAAAACAACAAGCTTTCAACAAAACCAAGTAATCAACACTCACACAAACCAAAATACAAAAAGAGACAGAAAAGGAGTAAAATACATGAAAAGCGGAATTACCCTGAAAAGATGAGTTGAGTGTGTTGAATGCTCCTAGATGCGATGGGGCATGCTAGAGCTCCAAGATCAAAGTGAAGAAGGAGATCTGAAGTGTTGAATAAATAGCTTTGATAGGATCAAGGTTTATGACGTGCATGCCACAAATCTAGGAAAAAGTGACATTTTGCGAGAGGTTTCTAAAATGGCTTTTATGTGTAACCCCTAGTTGTTAAAAATAGATCCCTAAAATATAGGGATGATTTTTTCTCTTTTCTTTTTTCTTTTGTTGGAAAAATCATCCCATGCATGCAATGCAATATTGTTCAATCCTGGACGGAACCAGTCAACTTGGGAGCACATGCAATAGACTGCAAGCCCTAGAGTGATTTCTACGTAGTTTCTGGGCTGAGTGGCTCTGTCTTCCCTTAGGCTCTATGCAATTTCTGGACTCAAGCCAAGGCGGACAACCAGATCTATGTAAATTTTGAGAGCAAGCCCAGTTATGGTCTACTTTGTGCAATTTTCAGAGGGAATGTTGCTTGCTTTCTCTGCAAATTTCTAGAGAGCAACAAGCTGCCTCAATGCTCTACACAACTCTGGAGAGCAAGGTTGGTTTTCCTCCACTTCTATGAAATTCTACAAGTGAGCACTATAGCCAGATAATGAGCAAGTCATGAGATGTTAGCTTGCGAGTGAAAGGAAAACAATCCAGCAAACACAAGCTAATAACCCACAAAAACTCAACAAAAGCATAAGTATCTATCAGTGTAAGACATGCTGCTAAGGATGGTTGGTAGGGAGGCTCCAAAAGAAAGCTAAGGAAAACTTTTAGAGGAGTGTTGTAGTCGCTACAACACTTGGTGACACACTGGTGACACGCTGGTGACACACTGGGTATATTGGTAGAACTCCATCTCTCTGAATGGACCTTGTTTCGTGAAAATCAAGTCTAACTCCTCCAGAAGCATTGTTCAATTCTTTGATCATCGTGGTTTCCACACTATCTTGATTGAAAGATGTAGCACCTGCCATGCTCTTGATCGGTTAGCACACATTCCAATCCAATTCAACTTAGTTTTTTTGATTGGGGATGATGGGTATATTGGTGCACAAGTAATATGACTGTCAGAGTTTAAGTTTCATCTCTAGTGTTGCTCTGCTGCCAACAGGCTTGGACAGTACCCCAACAGAGCCATGCAAGAACACAAGCATTGCTCCACTACCAACGAGCGTAGTCAGTACCCTAGTGGAATTACTTACATCACCTCTCTATGTAGGAAGCCTCTCTCTTCTTTTGCCCTATTTGTTTTTCAAAATTTTTCACATTTTCATTTTTTATTTTATTTTTCCATTTTTCAAGAACTGTACATATGCACTTATTTATTTCAGATGTGGAAGAGGGATCCTGACTTATTGAGAATAGAAGAGGTTGTTCCGGAGAATTATGTTATGTATACCTTTGACATACTTGTTAAGGTTTTCCCCTTCACCTTACTCTACTTGATTGATATGATAAGGGTTAACCCAAAAACAACCGACTATAGTAGGTGGTACTAGTTAGAGCACAAGCGTTGTCTTTTCACCAAGATTCACTTCGAACATAATGTATTTTCTATTTGTGTATCATTGACTGAAGACAACAAGTTCTGCATAAAGAGAGAGCACAATAGATAACGAAGAGTTGGTACCTGTACAAGTCCTCTTTTACTTTACCCTCCTTATCTTTAGAGTCGTACACGGTTTCATGTGAAACTAAGCTACGGACGTAAACAAGCAAACAAAATAAGAAAGAAAATAGTAGAAGCAAATGCTTAAGCAAAGTAGGCAAGAAAGCAAAAAAAAAACGAAGCAAAAAAGAAAACATGCATGCAAGCAAAAAAAACATAAATCAAACACCACTCATACTACTAAGTTAACAGTGCATGGTTCTAATCACATGAAGTGATATTTCTAATGCAGCCACTGACGCATTGGTTGACCCATGTTGGTGAAGGCATGGTTCACAACAACACAGTCACACAAACCAAAAAACATGAAACATATAACAATGAAGACCAACACACTCCGAGTTTAAATGCGTCCACATAAAAGAGAAAGTGAAAGCACATGACATGCACTATGTGGGCTTACAATGGTGTTGTGACACAGTGCATGCAGATGATAAGCATATGCACTCTCTTGACTATGACAGACAAGCAAACATGATAAAAAGAGACAACTTACATCTTGCAAGTGTGCTTGTTGTATATGATTCCTCCAATGCATGAGTGACGGGATCATGTGATTTAGGTGGAGGAAGCGAAACCAATGTGTTAGATTGATCGTCAATGCATACGAATGAGTGATGAGGAGTCTTGGGTAGTTCAACAATTTCCTGATCGGAAGCGAAACCATCCTCAGGATAGTGACTACCTAACATAACCATCAGCTCGGGCTGAACTACCTCGATAACCTACGGGGTTTCAACTTCATCGACGGATAGATCATTATAAACAAGTGGCTTTGAAGTATCAACAATGATTGAATCAACATCATGATTGAATATGGGAGTAAATAGATCATGATAGCTACGATAAAAAAATAAAAATCAATGAGTTCATCGATATCCTCATGGTCTGATGAATCATATAGAGGGGTAGATGAGAAGCAAGAATGTTCACTCTCTGTGTTTCTGAAACAATTAGATGAAAAATCAAGCATATTTTCAATGAAGAATTTGTCCTCTCTGCAGTCAAATGATGGACTGAAATCAGGTGTGTTTTGCAAATGACTGGAAGTAGATGCATCAGTGGATGAATTTACACAAGGAAAATCAGAGATAGTAGAATCACCAAAAATGTCAAGAAAAAGCGAAGGAGGCGCAGATAGAAGGATTTCATCCTTCACTGTAGGATGATGCTCAGTTCCCTAGTCATACACATCATAAATGACATCACAGGTTGGTTGTGCAACATCAACTCTATCAATATCTTGATCCTCATTCACAACATGTATAAATTCCGAAACATAAGAACCTAAGACAGTGCAATCTAAAGGATCAGTAGAATGTGGAGACAGAGGTTGAGGTAATAAATTCATATGACAACCCATGGGATTCCTAACCAAATCTTCACAGAAATTAAGAGTAGTGGGGGTAGAAGCATGTACCAGCTGATAAACGTGTGTGCACGCTCTCCCACATCACTCTACGGTGGTGGAGTTGTTTGATGAGAGGAAGGTGGAAAATCACTTGTGATAGTGACGGTTTCTGCTTGTGATTATGTAGCCCTATCACCGAAGTATGTTGAGCGAGGTTGAACTTTTTTTCACTTTGGGACATATTTATTTGTGACAACAATATCCAAATCTATCCATAAGATATTGGAATTTAATTTGACCTTTTGTAGCTTCAAACATGAGTAGATGGAAGTGGTTCCAAAAATCCATAGGTGATTCATGTGAGGCCTTCCATTATTTTAAGTTTTTTTTGTTAAGAGGTTCAGGATCAAAATGACGGAAAACAAATTCGATTATATCACTAAATTGCTTAAATGAGTGCACGCAATTGTGGGGCAAGTTGTGGCACCATCATTCCAGGGATTCGCAAAGTGTGTATGAAAGTAGCATGCTAACCTTTACTTCATCAAAATCTTCCTCATTCCCCAAGAATGTAAGGAAGTCATGTAAGTGCTTATGATAGGCCACTTCGCCTTCACCATCATACATGATTTCAGACAAGTGATTAAAAAATTCATTTGTGACTTTAAAGGGATGTGCATTGGACAAACATCATGGAGGGTTAACTACATCAATATCCATGACTGATCCAAATCTAAACAGGAATGCAACAAAATACAAAGATAACCATATACACAAAGATTCAATGGAAATAATACTTCATTTCATTAACGGAAAACACTGAAATATGCTTACAAACAGAGTTGAAAATAAACCAGCTAGGGCGATGGTAGCTTATCTCTGAGAAGAGATGTGGCGGCTACATGCCTCTGAACTGTTCTGAACTGTGTTACAATGAGGCTCGAAGGCCTATTTATTGTTGAGAAACAATGGAAAACCCTTCACATTCCAAAACCTAACCCTAGAAGATGAAACGCCAAATTGTGGGCCCTGTTTTAGGTAAATTGGTACATCAATTTCCCGGGGTCGTAACTTTGGCATATGATCTCCGTTGGACACGTATGATAGCTCGTTAGAAAGATCTATCTGATAACTACCACTTTGGGAAGGGCAACATCGGTCCATGGACCCATGTTGCCCCTAGAGTTCCCAAAAAAACGTCGTTTAGGGCCTCAAAACGGCTCCAGAAGTTTAGGACCCGAAAAACTGCTAAAAATAATAAGCTGTGCTACAATTTAGGAAACTGAAAAAGTTGAAAGAGACAATTGTGGGGCTCCAAATGGGATTGGTGGGTGGCCACCAACATCCACCTAGATGTATGACATATGTGCAAAGATTCAAAATAGGATGTGAGGACTCAACTTGTTATCTGGTGCTCCTAGCACTAGAAATGTTGACAGTGTTGGACCTGCCAACATGTAAGGAGATCTCCTCGGTAAGAAGTTCCAACTAGACATTAGACTGTTTGGAGTAGGAGTCCCAACAGTCGGTAGTATAGTATCTCCTTAACTATGGTTGCGCACAGAGGTAAGTAAGATGTCCTTGTTGGAAGCAAGGGTGTGACCTTATAGCAAGTCAAGGAAGGTGCATGAAAGGATCTAACACACGGAAGGGGGAATGAGTGCAACCCTTAGAATCTTGTGATAGCATGCAGCTTGAAAGGGAATACACAAGTAGAAAGACATCATGGGATGGAATGAAGGATAGGCGACAATCCAAACTGATGGGTTATACCAACAACATGCTTCAATAATATTCATACAAACACATAAGGGATAGTCCATACGCACATGCGTAAATTACAACTACATACATCATTAGAGTAACCAGGATAGTCGAACTACAATAACAACATATGCATGAAACAAGTTGGATATGTTATATTAAAAGAGTGAAAGAGCCAATCATACATACAACCATGATAACTACTAGCCCTAATAGCGGAACATTACAATCATTGTCGCCTGCTCCTATGTACTAGCTTTGCATTGTGGAGAAGACAAGGCTCATTACAATACACTCCAAACTTTCTCTAAGCTATACCTATAGGAAGCTTGGCTCCCAAAATCCTGTAAAACGAGTTATGAGGTTCTATTTATAGCAAAGGGTGGGGTGACCCATGACATTCCCCTTTGTGTCTCTTCAACTACCCTCATGACTCTTCAAATTACACATGACTGCTACATTCTGCTAATGACACTTAGTCTTTCACTTTACAACATGTTTACAATACAATCTACATATGTACCCATGTGAGACAAAAATGGGCTTGAGTAAGGCATGCAAGGCATCACTAAGACTCAAATAGATGTGGGAAGACTAACTCTTCGACATTCCTCTCAATGATCGACAGTGGGGAACTGATGCCAATCTTGGTACTCTGTTATTGTGTCCACATACACTATGGTGACATCCTTCTGAAAGCGAACTCTTGCTTTCGTTGCATCCGAGTACACTGATTTGGCACCTTTGTACAACTCATCATATAACATGCGCATCATGGTCTTGAGTGCAGTTGGACCACCAACATGCCGATGCATAGTGTCTATGCTCACTCTGCAAGTCTGCATTGGTGGCTATGCACATCAAATAATCAAAGTAGATGTCTAGCTCTAATTAGATTTGGTTCTTTCTCTTTGCCTCAGTGAGTGTGCCAATGGATGGGACCTCATGCGTGCACAATTTCATCCATGCTCCTAAACACTCATGCATGTTAGGCTTGTAAGTTGGTGAAGAGTTGTGGGAGTTCCTCATAGTTACATATCTGACTCTAGATGTGTGGCTTCAACTCCACTACCTTTGGCTTCATCATATTTGGCAAGTGCAATGGAGCTCCCTTGTACCTCATTTTCCATACCTGCATGTGATCGAAAACAATGTGTATGTCGGACAAGATGCTTGCTCTCCTAACATGACACTGCTTCCAACCGTTGAGATGGACAACTGACTTATGCATAGTGATGAACCTAAAGTACAACTTCTGCATGAGTGTCTCGAGAGGCAATACTTTATCAAGTATCGCTTTCCCCAACTCTGCTCTAGTGGATGTTGTAACTTTATCTTCTCCCTACTTGGTTGCTTGTAACTCCTTAGCCATGTGCTCGTTCTTAGCTATCAAGAATATAATACTCGAGGCAATGGCTTTGGAATATGCCTTGGTAACATTGGCCAATGTGGCTAGATGCTTGTGCACATAAGACACGATCACTCCTTCTTCAAACTGTGTAGGAGATACGTGGACATCTGGAGTGGGAACTCTACGTGATTGCACAAATTTTTGTTGTGAATCATCGAAAGATATGTTGTGCACATCTTCTTACGAATTCTCCTCAAGGATTTTAGTGTCTCCTTGATTGCTTGGGACTTGCTATACTCCCAGATTTGGTGAATCTGGTCAGGTGACCTCTTAGTTTTGAGGAATGAGTTCAATATCCTGATCTAACTCTGGCTGAACCACATATGTGTCAATCTACACTATCATTTGTTCAATCTCCTGAGCAAAGTCCTCTTGAGACTGCTCACCCTATCTGTTATGTACAAACTTCTCAAATGAATTAATAACTTGTATGTCCGCAGTTTCATCAATGTGGGCATGTTTCACCTCATGTTGTTCCTGTTCCTACTGTGCTTCCTTCTCTCTTCTGCGAAGATCTTGTTCTTCTCTTAACTATTGCTTCAACTCCTGCAAATCCTTTTCTTCTTCCTCCAACTTATGCTTCTCCCTCTATCTTTGTGCGATCCTCCTATCATGTTGTTGCCTCTTTGCATCAATATCCAAATATACTCTTAACACAAGTGGATCTGCTTTGAATTTGTAGCTTTTCTCTACCTCTACGCTGTCGACAACCTCCCTGTTTCCTTTGTCAAGTGCCAGTCTGTTGCCCTCTTTTGTTGATGATGATGTTGCTCTATAAGATGTTGTTGCCTTTTGTACTGCTAAAGACTCCACAACTATCCTGACCAGTTCATTGAGCCTTGAGAAGTTATAGAAGTATCTCTATGGATCTTCCTCAGGCCAGTGACATACCCCGCAAATCCAAGGATGATAAACTTTCGCACAATGGTCCTTCACTAAGCAATGCGAGTCATATGGATTGAAACTTCTTGTGCTGAAGGTGAACCTCATGAAGTCCTCTATCTCAACATCAACATGTTTGAGATAATTAATCTCATACAACCCAATCCATAAAGGAATAGCGAGCCAAGGTGAGCCAAGGTGCCTTCTTCTTCCTATGCAATCTCACTGACAACCCTATCGAGATGTGATATGCGACTTCTTGCATGACCAGCTTATCCATGGAAAACTTACATGTGGATCCTCATTCACATTGTACATCTGGATGAAGGTGCCAAGGGGTTAGGAATACCAATTTGCTATGTCAACCAATGCCTTCATCGCTTCCCGCAACATGTAAGGTGGATGTTTCTCAAAGATCATCCTGTACAACAGGGTGACGAAGTGGTCTCATAGTTGTATTATAAATACACAGTGGTCTCATTTGGAGAAAAAATTACAATAGGTGTGCACAGAGGTTTATGAAGGTGTCCATGGCCAACCCAAGCCTAGGAATTGCTGATATGCACAAATTGCATCATGTAAGCAGACATGAAACATTTTTCTCGTTGACTCTTGGGAAGATGTCAGGTTTTTGTTAATTGTCCTTTCAATTAGAGAGCTAACATGTCTGACCAATTGAAAACTATTCCTTCATTCGCTAGCTGATCCAACACAATCACCCAACTCTGCGGGAATGTTTCTGTACTGAGAAGATGACCAAGAGCTAATAAGCCTTCTGCAGTACCATTGTCTTGTACACTTTGTTGGGAGTTGTCTTGAACTTAGATGGCTCTTTCACCTATCTCTTCAAGATGTCTCTTGAGTTTGTACTACTGCTGGGCCTGGTGAAGGGTGCATCCATTATGACCATCGACTGCAGTAAGTGATACATCACTTGAAAGTCCTGTGCCCTAAAGGTGGCAAGTTCTATTCCACCAACACTGCTCAACACCATTGTCTCTAGATCAGTATACAAGGCAATCCAGTGGGTCATGTCCATACATGGAAACGTGGGATACCTGCATGCAATCTGGTACCAACCAAACTTGTGTATGTTGACATAGAATTTTTGGTCCTATGGCTTCTCCTCGAAGGTGTCTGAAAAGAAGTCATTGATGTCCTTCTATTTCATCTTGATTTCCTTGTCTATGAACAACTTAATGTTTTCATAGATGGACAAGCTCATGGACACTTGCCCGACTGCATCTCCAGTTGCGCTCTCAACAGTGTCCTTTGACACTGCTCTCTTGGAAGGCATTGTACCTGTACTGTAGAGATACTACTGAACACTTGTGATACATGGAGACATAAAAACACTCATGGCAAGCAAACCATTAGTTTAAAACCAAAAGAAACTTGAGACTGACATGCAAGACACCTAGCTGATTGACTGGAAGATTTGCGCAATTTTCACCAGGAGCCTGGAGACTGACTGCCAGAACTACACAGAACAAAGTCTTGACTATAAGTAGGCTAACTGACTGTTGAAACTACATAGAGCACAGTCCATCTTGGCCTACTGAGGACTGAAATTGCACAATGCATAGTTTCAGTCAGCATGACTGTAACTTGGTAAAACTGCATTGCGCAATTCTGGGGGCCAACAGTGCACTGCCTCTTAGAATTGTGTAGAGAGCCTTCGAGGCCAGTGTGAGTAAAGCTCTGCATAACTCCTAGGAGGAAGGCGAAGCATTCACTCTTAGAAATTTGCAGTGCAAGCTGGGAAAGGCAAGGTTCGGGCCAAGGCAACCCAGACCCACCAATAAGCAACTGGAAACATGTAAAGACTGAATGTATGTGTGAAGTTAGGTGCAGACATCAGTGAATGAAAATGCATGCAATCAATGAATGTAGGATTTAGTAAATGGGAAAACATGTATGTGTGTAAAGTGATTCGCCGCAACGATAACCGTCAATGCATAAACAGTGTCATGCATGCAACAATAATGCGATGCAATGGAAAAATCAAACCAATGCTTTTACAAGCTAACATGCATTAAAACGAGAGAAAGCATTAAAAAAAACTAGGCAAACACAACTCACACAAACCAAAATACAAAAAGCGATAGAAAAGCAACAAAAGACATGAAAAGTAGACTTACCCAGAAAACATTGAGTTGAGTGTGTTGAATGCTACTAGATGTGATGGGGGATGCTAAATCTCTAAGATCAAAGTGGAGAATGGGCTCTGAACTGTTGGGAAGCGGACCCCCCGCGTAACGGTTTTGGGGCTCAAAGCCCGCAATTTTGGGTAAAAGTATGGTAAAGCTTTTGCGAAGTGCGCAGAGCATGAACTGTAATGGGTTATGTCCAAGGGTAGTCCGCCCTAAAACGTTATAGATTAATCTAGAATGTGTCAGCTTTCCATGGTTCGCAAACCATGGAAATGTATAAATAGAGCAAGGCTTTAGGCTTAGAAGGCAGTTTTTGTTTTAGAGAATAGCTTGATGCATGGGTTCACAAAAGAAAGAGTAAGCTAAGTCTATAAGTCCGAGTCGTGGGTAGAGGTTAGAGTAGGCTCTGTAGCTGTGTGCGCAGAGGCCTAGTAGAGTTTGTAGCTAGGTGCGCGGACACCTGCAGCTATGTGCGAGGGGTGGAATTATATTGTACTAAGTGGAAGAGTAATAAAGATAAGTATTTCTGAATTATCTGATTGCAGATCTGAATGTTTATGCTTATGTTATGGTCTTTATGATTATGTTTATGAGCACGCACTGGATTTAATTGTTAAATGTTTGCTTAAAGACCTTAAAGAATAAATCAGATCTCTAATAACTGTAATAAGACTAAGGATCTAAGAAACTCCCCTTCGCGGATCTTCGCTAAGGCCAGACTGTTGCGAGGATTAGAAGAAGTGTGTAGATCGGGTTACAAGTCATCTAGATCTCATCAAGAAATCCTTAGGGTGCGGAAACCTGGTTCTAGCACCCTCCCCTACTGCCTCGGGTGAGACTTCAGTCCGCGCTTTGCGGATTGTTGCCGAAAGGGCTGATAGAATGAGATTTGTTTGGTTAAAACTCTTCCAAACCTGGGTCAGGCCCCAATAAGCCAACAAATGGTTCTGTTGACGAGACGGGAATCTGCCTAAAGGATGTCTACTGTCGGAATGTTGGAACCCTACGAAGAAAGAGATTGAAGATTGGCTAGATCAAAAGTTGCACGAGTTTGTGGTACAAGAAAACAAAAACCCGCAAATATCTAAAAAGAGGTGGTTGGATCGCTACGTATATACGAATATCCACAAGATCTTCTTCACGTCATTTGATCTAGAACTATATGAGTGGATCCCGAGGCTAGCTGACAGCCAGGGAAGGTGCAAGCTTGATCAGCCCATAGTGTGGACTCCAGAACTGGTGTGTAGGCTAGAAGCATCTAAAGATAAGATCACGTGGGTTGTAGATCATTGGTTGGATAAGATCATAGGAGGGTTTATCACTGAATTTGAGATAGACACAACCATTAGCTATAGCGAGTTGAAAATGAATTTTCTTAAGGGATCATGAGGTAAGTACATCAAATCGTTGAATACCTGGATTAAGATGCTTTTATGTGAAAAACGGGTGATGTGAATCCATTAATGAGTGGAACAACATGAAGCGAAAAGACCTACAAGGGTATCGAAGGGTTGGGAAGCAGTTCTTTAATTTCACTGCTGCGAGTGGGTAAGGAAGGGTGCACTTGGGCTTCTCCAAGAAGTGTGGTCAGTTTGATAAAGCAACGCATACCACAGTTACCATCCACTGTACACCGCCACCCACATCACCTTGGTCGCCTCCATCCTCGCCCACACCACCTCCACCTAACCAACAGTTTAGCATGGCGAGTGCGATCAAGTTGCTTGTATTTAAAGGGGTAGGGAGTGAAGACCCCAATCAGTTTTGGTTTGTAGTAAGAGAAATATAGGAAGAAAACAGAGTTACAAATGATAATATTAAGAAGGCCACCTTGGTAAGTGAGCTTCAAGACCATGTGTTGACGTGGTATATTAAGCACTCGAATGATCATCTGAATGCGGGAGTGGAAGAAATCCAGAATGCATTGAACTGAGAGTTTAGATGGCCGAAGTCAGAAACTCAGTCAATCATCGGATTTAAGGAGATCACGATGCTTTGAGGAGAAACCCCGTGGGATCTGGATCAAAGGTTGAAAAGTATGATCAGTGAAGCTAACATGCAATTGATGGATGCGCGGCACTACGCATGGTTTGTGGCATCTTTGACATGACATCTAAGAATTGCACTATCACAATAGAAGATCTCAACCTAGGAAGAAGCATTAGAAAGAGCGATGAGGTTGCATGAAACTCTGATACAGGATCCTAGGTTGGGAGTCCAGTAGATCCACGCGCAACTACAAAACCTATGCCTGGAAATGCAGAGTCTGAAGCAAGATAGGCCACCATGGCTAGAAGCGCGCAATGAAACATGGTGTATAAAATGCAAAGGCTAGGGTCATGATAAGGATCATTGTCCCATATTCGCGAACTATTTGGTGGGAGGGGGACTGAATTCAGTAAGGCTGGAGGTACAAGCAGGGCCAAGTGCGACCCCTGCACTTTGGTGTGTAATTTTTCAAGTAGGAGGAAAGCACGCAACAAACAACTCCCACCTATTGTAGAAGTATACCCAAGCTCAGCAGTAATCGTATTGTAACTTTTGTAGATCGGTGGGTCACGATGAGCGAATGTGTTGGAGCTATGAACTAATGATGGATAGAACCCCGACATATTGAATGTAGACTGAAACATGGGGGTTTGATCCAGCCGCAGGGGCACGTGGAGGATTCCAAGGACGTCGATGAGGGAGAGGAGGAATGGGACCTGGACGAGGGCATAGACAGTTGATCTGTTATAACTGTGGTGGACTAGGGCACTATGCGCACGATTACACTAACGCAACAAGAATATCTTGTTCGTACTGTGATCAATTTGATCATTAAATGGTAGATTTTCTGACTCTGATTGCCCAAATGCACGAAGAGGGGGTACTACAGCCCACCCCCACCCAAAATATCCAAATTATGAGGTCTGAACCACGTGAAGAGGACCCCAGTGTAAATATATGGTACTCAGAAGCAGCACAACTATGGGGGAAGATAAGAGGAAACTACCGGAAGAAGACTCAAAGGTTCACAAGGCTCCTATAAGCGAACCTGTGTCTGAACGCACGAAGGAAATGTTCAAGGAAGTCAAGAAGGGCATCATGGAAGACTCCAATTCAGATAGTAAGGATCAACCTGAGCTGGGAGTGGATCCTTCTATGCTTAATACCTTCTTGGAGACATGTATGAAACTGCTACACGACAATAAGGCAGTTAAATGATTACAAGAACTAATCACTAGATGCACAATATTAGGAGAGCCATGTATGGTCTAAAAGTTGGGAAAGCATGCTTTGTGCACTGGATGAGAAATGTGATTGATGGCACAAATAGGTAAGTATGAGATGGATCAAATCATTTTGGATTTGGGATCGGATGCAAATGTGTTGCCTAAGCAGATGTGGGAATGCATGGGAATTCCTACTCTACAGTGGTCCCCCATCCAACTGTAGATGGCCAACCAGTAGAAGATCTTACCTATGGGACGGTTGCAAGGGGTGACAGTGGACATTGAATGCGTAAGTACACAGACAGACTTTGAGGTAACAGAAATTGTTGATGATAGTAATCCATACCCCGCGTTGCTAGGAATAGATTGGGCCATAGACATGAATGGGGTTATTAAATCAAAAAGACGGAAGATGATATTCGAGAAAAAGTCGCTCCGTTTAACAGTTCCACTAGATCAGGGCAAGGGAGCGCGTTACACTGAACCTATGCGTGAGGAAGACTGTGACGAAGAACTAGATTGCATTTAACAGTTAATGGACCAAGAACAGGATCAAGTGAATCCATGGATGGAAGACTCTCATGGGAACGTAACAGTTCCTACATGTCAGATTCAGATGAAGAGGTAGAGCGCTGGCAGAACCGATTGCATGAGGTAACGACGCTAAATTGTAATATGATGGTCAGATCACTGTGGCGCATGACAACCGAAGTAAGGACACTACTGGCAAGTGACAACACAACAAATGG
>APFE030476570.1:3738-24192 GCA_000404065.3 Pinus taeda | reverse complement strand
GAAAACACTTGGTTTCTCATAGAATAATGTATGTTTAGAGAAGGATTGCTCTTGTTTGGTTTGTTTGTCACTAGAGAGTCTTAGACTCCTAGGGAGGTTAGGTTTGTCCGCAAAAATAACTCTTTCCGCATGACAAGGAGGATTCTCTCTCTGCAAATTGATGCATCTATAACTATGTACCTCAGATCGAGATTGCCACAATCTTTTCAATTCCCAACCGAACACTTCTAAAACTCTTAAATCGTGCAATGGAATCCAAGAAGGCAGTGATGAGTAGATCGACGCATTCCAATGGAGCCATATGAGTTTTGGTGACCGCACCGAAGTCAAGATGCTTTCAAAGTTGCCTTTAACTTCAAGAAGTTGCAATTTCCTGATTCCGCAGACCTCTTGTTTGGAACTTGTATTCAAGGGCAATTCTAATTATGAATGGAACACTTTCTGATCTTCATCCTCCCCAATAAAGGTGTACCAAGGAGCCATCACAAATCCGCACACTTCTGTTATCACCTGTTTGTGGTTTGAAAACAATAAATTATTATTAACATAATGTGTGGCGGACTGTTTTGAATAACAAATACCAAAAGTTCTTTAGACATTCAACAATTAGGATTGCTCAAACACTTATAGAGGATGATTGTTGCAACAAATCATGAAGATGAAGATTCTTTATCAGTTGCCAATGCCAACGTGGTAATAATTCTAGACAATCTGCAATAGCTTTTCCCAAATCTATGAAGTGATCATGCATTCTTATTCTATTTTCATCATCCAACTTGACAAGACACTTGTTGAGCAGATTTTGAAGCCCTACAAAACCCTTCCATTCTGAACCCCTCCATATTATTACCCATGTATCCTTGTCTTTTCCTATCGAAAAACAGGTGATATCTAAAAATATTTGCGGCTCCTTATGATTGAGAGAGTCATAACTAATTTCAAGGCTCCTTTCTATCTCTGTAGGTAATGTTTGGTGAAGTCCATCTAGCTGCTCTTCCCAATAAAGTTTGTCCTATCCACAAACAAGTGCCCCAAAAACTTTTAATGATAGAGGCAAACCATGTCATGCCTTTAAAAACCCATGTACAAGATTTTCAAATCCTGGTAGTGGATATGGCTGGAAAAAGGCATGCAAGCAAAACAACTCTTGGGAGTGTGCTATATTGAGGCCTGGTAACTGATAAATTGACGAATCTATAATTCCTGCACTTCTAAGGATATGCTTGTCCCTAGGCGTAACCAAAATCAAGCTCTTGGGGTGAAGTACATGCTTAATTGGCAAGACAGGATCCAGTTGATCCACATGACCTACATCATTTAATATTATGACTGCCTCACAAGCTGAGAGATTATTTTTAAGTATCTCCATGCCTTCTTCCCACCTCTCAATTTTGATATCTCTATCCTTCAAGTCCTTAATGAGTTTGCTTTGTAAATTATTTAGAGACATTTTATTTGCATTTTCCCTCACATCAAATAGAAAGCAGGATCTATCGTAATTTGACCTCTTACGATTGAAAAGTTCTTTGGCCATGGAGAGGAGAAGAGTTAGGCATTAGAAATACTCAATCTTTTTTTTGTCTATACATAGTTTAAGGTTTAAGTTCTTAATGTTGCTGCAACAAAAAACACTCTCCTAAATGTGTGCCCCCCCCTAGATGCCTATAAATAACACAAAAATTAACCATATAACCTACAGGCCAATGGCCATTCTTGTGGAGCTTATCACTGCAATAATTGATGGATATGCATTGCTTGTAAAGCCCAGTCCACGAAATTCTCTTGTTGTCAGTCGGCTTGTTGTATCTGATGGTGTAAGGAGAAATTTACTGAACCAGGCAGTGGATCCATTATGCCTACAGGATTTGCTAATTCTCTCATAAAAAACTCATTTGAAAATTCACTATTGTAGGTTACTACAACATTTACTTTTGTTGCTGCCTATGCATAAGCGGGTACAACTATTCTCATTGGAAATGATTTAAGAGAATGTGCCTAGAACCAATGTGAAAAATATGAAACTACTACAACTATAGAATCCTTGAGTTGGTTCATGGTTTCACCATCATTTTTTTTTTACATTTTGGATGTTGGCAAAGACGTAATATTTGGTGTGCCTTGTTGAAGAAGTCCATTCACATTTAACACCAGAAGTGTATGTAGCTTGATTTTTCCATGAGAATAAAGCTTTCTGCATCAAGCCAATTACCTTTTTGGGGTAATAATGTCCACTGGAAGTTTTGATATGGAAGACATATTAGAGCTAAGATAAAGGTTACCTAGATTGTTTACAGTCCATTTCTATATTAGCATGTTTTTTTAGGGATCTTGGACATATGTTGATATGAAATATTAAGGCCGACCCCTTCAGGAACAACAAAAACATCCATATCATTGATTTAGATGCACCATACTTCCAACTGGAAATACCCAATCATATTTTTGTCTATACATAGTTTAAGGTTTAAGTTCTTAATGTTGCTGCAACAACAAACACTCTCCCAAATGTGTGCCCCACTAGTTGTTTGTAAACAACATAAAAATTAACCATATAACCTACAAGCCAATGGTCCTTCTTGTGGAGCTTATCACTGGCAATAATTGATGGATATGCATTGCTTGTAAAGCCCAGTCTACGAAATTCTCTTGTTGTTAGTATTTTTGTATCACTTGCGGAAATGCATGAGCCATTACCTTATCTGGTCACCTGGCGATTTCCTCTCTTAAGGCTTGTCAGCTTCTGCCCTAATAATGTCCATTAATCTTGTAATATGCTCTAGCTCATTTACTCCCATATCTTTAGAAAGAAATTCTACCTCTGCATGCGGTTGCACCCCAGTAGGATCATTGTATGCATCCTCTACGGTCAGATCCTCAGGGACGTCATTCTCATCATCACCAATTCTTGAATCTTCTGGGGCTGTGCCATGACTTCCATAATTTTTATCTTGTGCCCCTGCTTCATCATTCCCTGCACCCTGCTTTGATTTGAGCTCCATGGTATCCTGGACGGATGCCCCAGCGTCATATGTTTCTTTTGGAATTTCGGGTTGACAATCCTGATCTTTGTTCCACAGCTATTTATCAACCACATCTTCACACTCGTCTATCTTCCCCATGGGAAAGCGCCCCAAAAACTTTCAATGATAGAGGCAAACCATGGCATGCCTTTAAAAACCCATGTACAAGATTTTCAAATCTTGGTAGTGGATATGGCTGGAAAAAGGCATGCAAGCAAAACAAATCTTGGGAGTGTGCTATATTGAGGCCTGGTAACTGATAAATTGACGACTCTACAATTCCTGCACTTCTAAGGATATGCTTGTCCCTAGACGCAACCAAAATCAAGCTCTTGGGGTGAAGGACATGCTTAATTAGCAAGAAAGGATCCAGTTGATCCACATGACCTACATAATTTAATATTATGAGTGCCTCACAAGCTGAGAGATTCTTTTTAAGTATCTCCACGCCTTCTTCCCACCTCTCAATTTTGATATCTCTATCCTTCAAGTCCTTAATGAGTTTCCTTTGTAAATTATTTAGAGACATTCTATTTGCATTTTCCCTCACATCAAATAGAAAGTAGGATCTATCATAATCTGACCTCTTACGATTGAAAAGTTCTTTGGCCATGGAGAGGAGACGAGTTAGGCATTAGAAATACTCAATCATATTTTTGTCTATACATAGTTTAAGGTTTAAGTTCTTAATGTTACTGCAACAAAAAAACACTCTCCCAAATGTATGCCGCCCCAGATGTCTGTAAACAACACAAAAATTAACCATATAACCTAGAAGCCAATGGCCCTTCTTGTGGAGCTTATCACTGGCAATAATTGATGGATATGCATTGCTTGTAAAGCCCAGTCTATGAAATTCTCTTGTTGTCAGTCTTTTTGTTGTAGCTGATAGGGTAAGGAGAAATTTACTGAACCAAGCAGTGGATCCATTATGCCTGCAAGATTTACTAGTTCTCTCATAGAAAACTCATCTGAAAATTCACTATTGCATGTTACTGCAACATTGACTTTTGCTATTTCCTGTGCATAAGCGGGTACTACTATTCTCATTGGAAATGATTTAAGAGAATGTGCCTAGAACCATTGTGAAAAATATGAAATTGCTACAACTATGGAATTCTTGAGTTGGTTCATGGTTTCACCATCATTTTTTTTTTTACATTTTGGATGTTGGCAAAGAGGTAATATTTGGTGTGCCTTGTTGAAGAAGTCCATTCACAATTAACACCAGAAGTGTATGTTTCTTGATTTTTCCATGAGAATAAAGCTTTTTGCATCAAGCCAATTACCTTTTCGGGGTAATAATGTCGACTAAAAGTTTTGATATGGAAGACATATTAGAGATAAGCTAAAGGTTACCTAGATTGTGTACAATCCATTTCTATATTAGCATGTTTTTTTAGGGCTCTTGGACATATGTTGATATGCAATATTAAGGGCAGCCCCTTCAGGAACAACAAACATCCATATAATTGATTTAGATTCACCATACTTCCAATTGGAAATACCCAATCATATTTTTTTCTATACATAGTTTAAGGTTTAAGTTCTTAATGTTGCTACAACAACAAACACTCTCCCAAATGTGTGCCCCCCTAGATGTTTGTAAACAACACAAAAATTAACCATATAACGTACAAGCCAATGGCCCTTCTTGTGGATCTTATCATTGGCAATAATTGATGGATACGCATTGCTTGTAAAGCCCAGTCTACGAAATTCTCTTGTTGTCAGTCTTTTTGTATCACTTGCGGAAATGCATGAGCCATTATCTTATCTGGTGACTTGATGATTTCCTCTCTTAAGGCTTGTCAGCTTCTGCCTTGATAATGTCCATGAATCTTGTAAGATGCTTTGGCTCATTTACTCCCATATCTTTAGAAAGAAATTCTACCTCTACATGTGGTTGCACCCCAGTAGGATCAGTGTATGCATCCTCTATGGTCAGATCCTCAGGGACGTCATTTTCATCATCACCAATTCTCAAATCTTCTAGGGCTGTGTCATGACTTCCATAATTTTTATCTTGTGCCCCTGCTTCATCATTCCCTGCACCCTAGTTTGATTTGAGCTCCACAGTATCCTAGACGGATGCCCCAGTGTCATATGTTTCTTTTGGAATTTCGGGTTGACAATCCTGATCTTTGTTCCACAACTGTTTATCAACCACATCTTCACCCTCGTCTGTCTTCCCCATGGGTGACTCAATGCTTTCCTGTTGATCACATTCAACATTCTCAATACCTTGTCTAAAAGCATCTCCTCTGTTAATTTCACCTACTAAAAGACAAAGATGCAATAATACATCTAGTGTTGTACCCATGTCATTAGAATGGCTTTTCATTTCCTTTTCACTTTTGTTGTTCAGTTGGTGAAATGGCATTGCATCTTGTGTAAGCAGTTTATTTTTTGAGGGCATCCCATCATCAACTTTAATTTCCCTTATACTAAGCTTATCACCTATTGACCGATTATCTGACTCAGATGCTTCAGTCACAAGGCCCATTGTCCTTGGATCATCCATCTTTTTAGGGGGAGATAACTATGTCCACACTTTTTCTTTCACTTCATTTTTTCTTATACTTTCTTTTGTAGTACTTATCATTAGTATCATGTATTGAAGATTTTTTAAATTTCCGAAGGAACTTGGAAGCATCATCAAACTTCTGCACAATGTCAGATTCATGGTTTGGAGATTTCTCAGATTTTGAAACGAATCTGGAAGCATCTTCAAACTTCCACACAATGTGAGATTGATATGTTGGAGAGTTGTTAGATTCCGAAAAGAATTTGGAATCATCTCCAAATTGCTGCACTTGGAAAGATTGGCGTGCTGGAGATTTACCAGATTCCAACGGAGCCATATGAGTTTTGGTGACTGCACCGAAGTCAAGATGCTTTCAAAGTTGCCTTCAGCTTCAAGAAGTTGCAATTTCCTGATTCCGTAGACCTCTTGACTGGAACTTGTATTCAAGGGCAATTCTAATTCTGAATGGAACACTTTCTGATCTTCATCCTCCCCAATAAAGGTGTACCAAGGAGCCATCACAAATCCATGAACTTCTTTTATCACCTGTTTGTGGTTTGAAAACAATAAACTATTATTAACATAATGTGTGGCAGACTGTTTTGAATAAAAAATACTGAAAGTTCTTTAGACACTCAACAATAAGGATGGCTCAAACACTTATAGAGGATGATTGTTGCAATAACTCATGAAGATGAAGATTCTTTATCGGTCGCCAAAGCCAATGCGGTAATAATTTTGGACAATCCAAAATAGCTCTTCCCAAATCTATGAGGTGATCATGCATTCTTATTCTATTTTCATCATCCAACTTGACAAGACACTTGTTGAGCAGATTTTGAAACCCTACCAAACCCTTCCGTCCTGAACCCCTCCATATTCTTACCCATGTATCCTTGTCTTTTCCTATTGAAAAGCAAGTGATATCTAAAAATATTTGCTGCTCCTCATGATTGAGAGAGTCGTAACTAATTTTAAGGCTCCTTTCTATCTATGTAGGTAATGTTTGGTGAAGTCCATTCAATTGCTCTTCCTAGTAAAGTTTGTCCTGTCCACAAACAAGCACCCCAAAAAAATTCAATGATAGAGGCAAACCACAACATGCCTTTAAAAACCCATGTACAAAATTTTCAAATCCTGGTAGTGGATATGGTTGGAAAAAGGCATGCAAGCTAAATAGCTCTTGGGAGTGTGCTATATTGAGGCCTGGTAACTGATAAATTGACGACTTTGTAATTCCTGCACTTCTAAGGATATGCTTGTCCCTAGGCGTAACCAAAATCAAGCTCTTGGGGTGAAGGACATGCTTAATTGGCAAGAAAGGATCCAATTGATCCACATGACCTAGATCATTTAATATTATGAGTGCCTCACAAGATGAGAGATTCTTTTTAAGTATCTCCACGCCTTCTTCTCACCTCTCTATTTTGATATCTCTATCCTCAAAGTCCTTAATGTGTTTGCTTTGTAAATTATTTAGAGACGTTCTATTTGCATTTTCCCTCACATCAAATAGAAAGAAGGATCTATCATAATCTGACCTCTTACAATTGAAAAGTTCTTTGGCCATGGAGAGGAGAAGAGTTAGGCATTAGAAATACTCAATCATATTTTTGTCTATACATAGTTTAAGGTTTAAGTTCTTAATGTTGCTACAACAACAAACACTCTCCCAAATGTGTGCCCCCCCAGATGTCTGTAAACAACACAAAAATTAACTAGATAACCTACAAGCCAATGGCCCTTCTTGTGGAGCTTATCACTGGCAATAATTGATGGATATGCATTGCTTGTAAATCCCAATCTACAGAATTCTCTTGTTGTTAGTCTTTTTGTTGCAGCTGATGGGGTAAGGAGAAATTTACTGAACCGAGCAGTGGATCCATTATGCCTATAGGATTTACTAATTCTCTTATAAAAAACTCATCTGAAAATTTACTATTGCAGGTTACTGCAACATTGACTTTTGTTGCTACCTGTGCACAAGCGGGTGCTACTATTCTCATTGGAAATGATTTAAGAGAATGTGCCTAGAACCACTATGCAAAATATGAAACTGCTACAGCTATGGAATTCTTGAGTTGGTTCATGGTTTCACCATCATTTTTTTTACATTTTGGATGTTGGCAAAGAGGTAATATTTGGTGTGCCTTGTTGAAGAAGTCCATTCACACTTAACACTAGAAGTGTATGTAGCTAGATTTTACTATTCTCATTGGAAATGATTTAAGAGAATGTGCCTAGAACCACTATGCAAAATATGAAACTGCTACAGCTATGGAATTCTTGAGTTGGTTCATGGTTTCACCATCATTTTTTTTACATTTTGGATGTTGGCAAAGAGGTAATATTTGGTGTGCCTTGTTGAAGAAGTCCATTCACACTTAACACTAGAAGTGTATGTAGCTAGATTTTTCCAATTCCATCGATGCCCACAATCCCCACAACCTTGACCTCCACATGCTCGTCCTGATGCAGTCGCAGTGTCCCTTCAAAATCTTATAACTTTTCCACCAAACCATTTGGATATTTTGCCACATCCAATGGCATTGCAACATTTTTCAACACAGCTTTCACGACCTTCTCCAACAGCTCCTCTTCGTGCTCCTCCAAGAGTCTCTCTTCGCCCTCGTCCCTGAATATTAATTAAGACAGTAAAGTAAGTAATGACAAAAACATACTTGAGATGTGATGTATGCTTCAATGCAACAGATTTAGAACTAATATGGATCGAGACAGTGGATATCCTTACCCATTACGCTCCAGCAGTTCAAAGCCACTTATATTCGCGACATGATGAAGGGCATTTTGCCAAGTTTGGATAGTCTGCAAGTCGTACTGCTGCTTCTCTTCGTGTATACGTAGGGCTTTAGCGTACGGTCCATCTTTATCTTTGCCCGTCCACCTGACCTCCGAGGGCTTCACTTTATAGAAGACCGGAAGAATAATAGCTTTGGACTCCACCATGAGAACTAGCTCATTCAGGCACCACCTGGATTCGACATAGGTTGCAGATAAAATGGCTATATGGAGAGAGGCTACTCAAACGACAACATCTATCTGAGATGTAATATTGTGTCCAGCTTGCAGTTTGGGCTTGTCGAGGAAGACTTGCGATCAATTGGAAATGAGGCAACGATATTTGTAACCATGAGACCAGTGCGCAAACCGTTTCAGCAACTAATTTTTTGTAACCATTCTAATCTAATGGCTGAAATCTTTCCAATCGTCTAACATATAATCCCATGGCATATAAAAATGACAGGTGGGCAGAGAGGGGAGTTGATTTCAGAGGGAAATGCCTTATGGCGTAATTATTTCTTTTTTTATGTATCACAATTATTTTACTTTCTCTGTAAGATATAATTTTTGTTTCCGTGTATCAAAATGATTTTCATTTTCTTGCGATATATTGCACAGAGAATATTGAAGGCTAAAAAATTGTGTTGAAGGGAGATCTTTTTGCACAAAAGAAATGTTATTTTAAAAAGCAACTCATCACACTAAAAATATCTAAATCACATTGCTATTTATAACACTTCATTTTTTTCTTAAATATCTAATCACAAGAGACTTTAAAACAAACCTAAAAAGTAAATATAATATTTACACTCTATTCAACATTCCCTTCCCCACTTATAAATATGGTAGTTTCTATTTAAAAATTAGATATTAAATAAAAACAACATTTATCAACACCATTGCCATAAATCATTTAAAAAAATTTATTGCACACATTCACCTTGATTGCTACCAAGGGTCAAAATTCAACAAGTCACAACCTTCTATGGGAGACTAACACGTCCTAAAAGTGTAATAACAAAACTAACCGTAAAAAAATTAATTTTATTATATTATTTAATATATATATATTATATTATAAATAACAATTTCCTTGAAAATAAAAGGAGTTGTATAAATGCAACTTTTTGGAGATTCCGCCGCGGAAGAAGGAGGTTAAATCTTGAGTATTTTAGCAGCTTTAAAATAGTTTTTTAACTGATATTTGGATTCAGCGCCTTGGAAAAACCCTGGGAGCCATTGATTGTGCAGAAACTAGCTATCAAACTTGGGATTCCAATGAATTGATGCCGGATTTTGACCGGAAAAATCCGCCAGAAAAGCTTTCAAAAAGTCGCGTTATAGACTACTGCGAAATAAAATTCATGGCAATCTACTTGATAAATTGCAGAGATAAGGTACAAGAATTTCCATGTATGATTTACAAGGTACATTTGTTCTCTTTCCATGTAAATTTCATGAAGGTTAAATGGATAAATCTAATGTGAGGAACCAGTGGTGGGTTTTATTGCAGTTTGGGTAGTGTGCGTAATTTAATGAAGCCTTGAATGCTCGATGGATTTTGCGATCGTGAACGGCTTTGCATTAATTTTTTTGTGGAGCATTCTAATTTTGTAGGTCCTCGACCCTTTGCACCTAGGCTTACGTTCAAGTGGCCATAGGTCTTCATTGTCCGATTGCAAATTAAGAGCACTTGCAAACTACTCTCGGTCTGCATTGACATTTCGCGGCGTTGGAAAACAAAACGTATAGAGTTAGTACCAACAGTGGAGGCGTTTTAGATGGAGTTTTGGCTATGGCGATTCATACTATGAAGAGGAAAAAGATGAACCATATTTGGCCTCGTAAGCTTGAGTAGGTAACAATAAGAAGATGTTGTAGTATCCCTAGAACCCGTGTCTAATTTTGAAATGTTTGTCATTTATTATTTGAATAATCTAAAATAGTTAGCTTCAGTTAAGATATCGAGAAATACTTTTTTTTTTTCCACAGATGAAAAAAGCATTATATTCATTCATAGAATTTTGACATTACATCTTTTCAGATTCAGTAGCTTCATGGATCTTATGAAAAGATTAGTTTATGAGAGGTTCAAAAAATAATAACAGTTCAGATAGTTTTCTTCATATGGCACATTTGACACAGGCCTGTATCATTCTATAGAGATTCAAAAAAGGATAAAAGGTGCAATATGTCTTCAAGCAGACATGTTATCTAGGTAATGGAAACTACCAGCATCATGCTAGGTTTCCTTCATTTTAATATTCACATGGAATCCATCTAGCACCTCCCTCACTCCAAGCTTAGATAATATGTCTCCCTCCTATTGAGATTCCTGCATATGTGTTGAATGGAAGGTTGATTAAGAGAGTGCTATATTGTCTTGATTTGTTTTAGCCAGCCCTGTAGAGAGTTCTTGTGGATAGTGGCTTGTTCTCCTACATCGTCAATGACAACCTTAGAGTCTCCAAATACATGAATGGTTTGTATGTCGAGAAATTTGGTGAACCACAGTAGCCCCCATAGTGCCATTACCTCTGCCTTAGTGTTAGTGCCAAGTCCTGCCCCCCAGTGTACATGGTATGATAGCTCTGGATGGATGTATAAGGTGAAGCTGCATCCACATTTGCAGTCATGTGTGGCACCATCGAAGTAGCCCGTCGGATATTCAATCTCAGGATTTCTATGTGATTGGAAAGGATTTTGAATTGATACATTATGTAGGACTGCCTCGATCCTGTGTAATATTTTCATCAACACCTTTGTCCCCAGTTCTCTGTGGCTATTGAAAATTATGTTGTTTTTCCACTTCCATATCTCCCATATGAAAATAGTAGGGATGAGGCGTCGTAGGCCATGTTGGTTGCTCCACCATATCAACCAATTTTCAATGTCTCCAAATAGCGGTACTAAGAAAGAAATTTTGTTTTCCAGATGTTGCCAAAGTATGGAAACCTTTGAACATGTTATGAAGAGGTGTAAATTATCTTCAGCAGCTCTCCCGCATACACAGTATCCAGGGCCAAACCAATTCCACTTTTGCAGATTTTCCCAGGTCAAATTTTTGTTCTTCTATTCAAGCCAGAGAAAAATGGAGATTTTAATGGGGAGTTGTGGGCTCCAAATTTTGGCAAACCAACCATCCCCCAGATGGTCTGTTTGCAAGAAAGAAAGTTTGTTGCATGTATCTGCGACCTCAATATTGTCTTCTATTAGTTTACCCTCCTAGGTGATTGAGTCACATTCCTCATCACAGTAGAGCCCTGATAGTTTCATATCAATTTGGATGTTATCCCAGTCAGCAACGACAGTGCCATTTAGGTTCATATCAGATGATTTTTTCCATACTAAGCAATTATTTACCCAGGCAGTAACGAATTGGTGCTAGAAGAAGATCCCTTGATGATTTAGGCACTAAATGATGGAATATGGGAAAGGGTCCATGTCCATCAGTCCCCAGATATGGTCGCGGCCAATAATGATATGATGTCCAGTGCCAAGCTTCCAAGTAAGCATTCTGAGAAATGTATTCTCGATCTTAGTGAACTACACCATATGGTAGAGACAGATGTTTGTCCAATATGGCCCAGTCACATCCATACTTTGAAATCAACGTTTTTCAAGTATTTTTGATTAATTACTTGACACCAAATGCTAGTGCCGAAGATCCCATGCCATATGGATTTTAGGAGGAGAGCGTGTCCAAATCGCTGCAAATTGAGAATGCCCCATCCGCCCATCCTCTTTGGCAGAGTGATGTGATTCAAGTTCGAGAGGTGGTATTTTTGCTTTTGTCTCATGCCATACTAGATAAAATGTGCAGTAATTCCATCAAGCTTCTTAATGATGGATGAAGGCAACTGGAATAAATGTGCCCAGTAGATGCTTAGTTGCATTATCACAACTTGTACAAGTGTGAAACGCCCTCCCATGGAGAGACATTTGAATTCCTAAAGGGGAATTTTCCAATATCTGTCAACCAACCATTGTCAGTGTAAGATCCTATACTTATAGGGCTTTAAATGAAAACCAAGGTATTTTAAACCAACAGAAATACATTCAAAAGCAATACCAAAAACATTAGCAATATAGTCAGTAGTCTCAGAAATCCCCACTACATGCATAATGACCGATTTGCTTTGATTCATTTTGAGACCAGTAGCATTTCCAAATCTATAAAAAAATTGAAATAAATGGAGCCATGCAAACCTATTTAGGAGCCCCATTATAAGTACGTCATCCACAAAAAATTTGTGAGAGATTCGAATATTTCTCCCAATATTAAGAGGAAGAAAATGTTCGGTGGCAACAACATCAAATATGTGTAAACTTAACCCATCCAAAGCAAGGATGAATAAGAGGGGAAATAATGAACATCCTTGCCTAAGGTCCCATGCCTACTTGAAATAAGATGTCGGATATACATTAGTGATTACAGCAAACTGAACAGTTGTGACACAGGCCATGATCCAATCGATGGCAGGGGGTTGTATACCAATTTTATGGAGGACGAATCTCAGGTATCCCTAGTCCAGGCAGTCGAAAGCCTTTTTGAGGTCCATCTTCATAATAACAACCTCAAGTTTATTAGAGTGGATAGAATGTAAACATTCCTGAGCTGTGGCAACAACATCATGGATCTGGCGATGTTTGAGAAACCCAAATTGCTATGGGGAGATGAATGACGATATGATAGGCTTCAGGGGGTTGGAAATGGATTTTGAGATGATTTTATAGACTAGATTACAAAGAGAAATGGGTCGGAAGTTAGAGAAGGAGTGGATGATGGGCTTTTTTGGAATGAGGGCGATATAAGTGGAGTTTAGATGGGGGTGAACAGAGCCCAGAATTTGGGATTCTTCTATGAGGTTAACCAGGTCCGACTGAAATATATCAAAAAAATGTGTAAATAATTCAACGGTCCAACTGTCCAGACTGGGGTTCTTGTTGCCATGAAAAGAGAGAAGGACATCATGCATTTCCTACAGCGGTAACAGGTTTAAAAAGACCGTAATTTTCTTCCTCATTGAACATTTTTGGATAGTGTTTTATACCCCACAGTAAATCCTCCAGGCATTCTGAGGGTATCTGGCTGTAGGCCGATTTGAAAAATGTCAATGCAGTCTGAACGATGTCTTCTTGTGTTTGACACTTGGTTCCATCAGAGTCGTATATCTCCCAGATGGAGTTTTGTTTACAATGACAGTTTGCAAAATGATGAAAAAACTTAGCATTGCGGTCACCCTCCCTGAGCCAAATGGCTCTACTTTTTAGCTTCCAAGTCGTTTTCCTTTGGAGCAAGATTTCAGATCTTCTTTTCTCAAGAATCTGAATGCGAGATCGGATGTCCTGTGGAAGCGAATGCCCAATCAATAATGGGCAGATAGATTCCAACTCTTGTTCAATATCTACAAGCTCTTTTCTCAGTGTCTCTTCTTATCAATCTCCCACTTCTTAGTCACCTGTCGTAGGATCCTTAGCTTGTCAACAAATGACCCCATATGAGATGGGGAGAATAAGTCACAGTGTGCCATATGTTTTTAACCAGTTCGGTGTAGGATGGGTCTTCTAACCAGATCCTGTTAAATTTGAATGGTAGCCCCCTTCTGAAATCTCAATGATGCCAGTGTAGAATGATAGGGTGGTGATCAGAAATATGGCAGCTAATAATGTCAGATGTGACCAACCCAAGTCTGTCAATGAACATATCATGCAAGAGAAACCTATCAAGTCGCTTCGCAATGTAAGAATCCCCTGTCCTGCTGTTATCCTAAGTAGGGGAAATATTTGAAGGGCAGATATCAACAAAGTTATGGTCCATGATAATGGATTTTAAAGAATCTGCCATGTTATCCCCGTGACATGAGTGACCGTAATTTTCGTGTGCTCCCACTGTACAATTTAGGTCCCCTGCCATAATGAGGGATGTTACATTCAACAGCTCTGACTCAACCAACTATTGCCAAAAAGGCTTCCTTTCACGATAAGGAGTGTAGATATTAAGAATGTGTATACAACCTAATAGTCCTTGTATACTCCTGGGAAGTAGAATGTCGGCAAAGCATGAGAATGCTCGCACTCTGACCTTGTAAGGATCTCAGATAGCAATCAGTCCCCTTGAGTGTCCATTGGCATCAATGGCCACCATGTGCCATTTCGGAAACATTCTGCAAAAATATCCAATTTCTTGGGGAGAACGATGCATTGTTTCTTGTAAAAGTCTAATGAAAGGGCCATTTGTGGTGAATAATTCCTTCAAAGCCAGAAATTTGGGTGTGGCTCCAAGACCTCGCATGTTTAGTGAGAGGATAACGGTCATCTTTTTCCTTGAGTGGACGGTCGTGCTCCAAGGGCTTGGGGTATGGAATTGGGGATGTCTATAAGGGAGTGTGCATCCATAGGGAAAGTTGCGGGGGATTTACGTGGATGGCCACGAAAGTGTTGGCTATCACGTGGCTTCTTCTTCCTGACAGTAATGTTTCCAGTTGATGTGGGGCTAATGCGATGTGATGGAGGACCCGTTGGTTTGTGGATGGTGAGGGACCGAAGGTCCAAGGTTTTCCTCTGAAGGAGGAAGTCAAGGTCGCTATCCACCGAGTTTGTGGGTGATTCTATCAGAGAGTGTGGGTTAGTAGAGGTAGATGAAATAGGCAGCTCAGTAGTCGAAATAGGGGGAGTAGCACATGGGGGGGGTTTTCCTAGATGTAGTAGATGTGAGTGCCTAATAGGGGGTCACTGAGAGTTGGTTGTGGTGGAGCGTTAGGTGGCCGGGATGGGTAGTCTTGATAAGGTTTAGAATGCTCAATTGGAAAAGTGTCAATGGGGGGTTCCAACCATTCGATAGTGAGGTGGAGGATATGAGAACGTGAGCAGACTACAGCGGGTGTTCCATAGAAAAATGAGAAGGAATGTCAAGTGGGTGATGTGGAGAAATACCTAAGTGAGGTGGAGTGCCATTGCCACGAGAAGGAGCCTTGGATCCACCATATGATGAACTGTCTGCACCTTGAAATATATCTTGATTTCATTTCCTTTGGCAAGTCCTATGTGTATTCGAAGGTCTAGCGCAATATTGACGAGGGTAGTGTGCCAGTAGGTGTCCAATACGATGGAAATTTAGGCATCAGAAGGGGACACCCCAATAGTCTAGATGCTGAATAAGGTTTGAGTCATTCCAACATATAGTAATGTGGTTTGGAAAGGCACCCCGGTAATTTTTTTCAATAAGGATCGAGGCCACACGCTTCTTGGGTGCCCCCAAGTAGCTGGGATCCACATATACAAATTTTCCAATGGCGTCCCCAAGGTCCTGTAAAACCCTCGGCGACCAAAATTCAATGGGGAGTCCCAACAATTTAACCCAGATAAGATTTCTCTGTGGAGTATCTCTTAATGGGTTAAACCCAATATACCAGGAGTATAATGCAAGAAAACTGCGGCCTTTTACCCATGGAATGGACCTAATCTTCTCGAGGTCCTCCTGGCATAAGAAGTGGAAACTATACCACCATTTAGTAATCTAACTATCGTTGGCATGTAGTCCCGTAGAATATGCCATTTTGAATGAAGCCAAGCCCTCATGTTTGAATCTTCCATTTCAACGAAGTGCCATTTCTTGACCAGTGCTCAAGTTTGAAGGCTAATTACTCTGTCTAATAGGTCATCGTATCCAAAATCTAGTTTAGGAGCAAGTCTAGTGATTTTTATGGCCTGGGAAGGGTGGTGGGCACGTCGTTCGTTCACCAAGTGTGGGGGATCATGCAGCATTGATGGCACATGTAGGCCATGTGGTGAAGAGGATAATGGATGAATTAGTAGCCCCGTGTTTGGGATAGTGTTCCCACCACCATATGCTCGTTCGATCGCCATCGTGGCATGGATGAGTACTGCTTGTGTAGAAGAGTCGGAATCCACCTATTCCATAAATGATGGGGTACATAGAAAGAGCGAAAACAACCTAGAGAATGTAGTCGCTGATAAATATGGATGTTAGATGGTAGGTGGAATGTATTCGAGTCAGTACTAAGAATATCTAGGAATTCCCACTGATAGATATTTCACATTCCAAGGCCTCGGAAAAGGAGCTCATGTAGGAAATCTAGATAAGGTCGCTGCCAAATATGAAGTCCAAAATAGGTGAGTTTATGGAAAAAAGAGAAAAAGAATAAAGTAATGGAAATGGTCAGGAGTGATTCGAGGTATAGGCAAGAAAGATTATGTCTGTCAGCTAGAGATTATGAGAGGGTTCCAATTCGTATTGATGCAGTGTGACAGGTACTGGATCAAGAAATTTGAATCAGGCCAAATTCTGGTATAGTTGGGAGAGCCAGAAAAAGTTGCAGGAATAATGGTGAAAACAGAATGGAGGTAGTGGTTAGGGAGAGGATTGTGTAGTCAATATGATTAGGTCATGTATGTGCCATCACAGCAACAACAACAGTGACACCTAGGGCATGTCCACCACCTATCGTAGAGTTTGAAACCCACAGAGTTGCATGGATGTGAGATAATGAAGGATTTTATCCAGCGGTGAAATAGGGTGTTATAGCTGGTAGTGTTGTGGAAATCCATTTCTTTATGGAGGGATTATGAGAAAAATAGGTGGAAAGGGTCACTCTAGGTGTGCATGTGGCCGACGCCGGGGGTAAGGAAATGTAGTCGGATGATATAGAATAGTATATAGGTAGCAATCCAAATGATGATGATAATGTGGGTAATTTTAGAGTGTGGGATGGAGAGGAGGGGAAGCAGATAATGGACCATTCTAATATATAAAGGAAATAAATCTGGCATGGAAAGGCAACCGAGAGGAAGAGAGAATTATTGCTTACATAGAATCCCGCACCTGTAAACTCGCTTATATTCTGACTAGCTACGATTTTGTGCTGAGACTATCATGATTAGCAATGTCTTTCCTGCTCTAGTCCCAGTTCCACCAGTTTCATGAGTAGCTCACAGCACCAGCGTCATGATTCACCGATATCACCATATATATCACCTCTTGCATCTCTGAACACTCTGTGTATGCAAAGAAACTTATCGGTATTGTCCGCAAGAAAATATCGAAAAAGTGCAATGTACCCTCAAGTGCCACAACCACTTTTTTGAGATGACTGCCAGAATTTGATTGACTTCCCATTTTAACAAAATCCTGGTGAGTATTGCACTATTGTCATATTGACACCGTTTTGAAAATCAACCAGTTTTGATTCTGTAAAATTTTTTATTCATAATGGAATTTGGTGTACCTTTGCTTGGATTTGTCTATGAAAAATTGGTACCTTTAACAGTTAACTTTACAAGGATTTGGCCTAGTGTCCACTCTGTTTTTGAATACATTGTTAAGAAATAGGGTGTGGTAAAGGATTTTACATTTCTAAGAAGGTTGGGGCTTTGAATTGTAGAGATAAAAGTCTCTTTTTCCAATGTTTAGTTTGGACTTTCACACCTCCATTTTTTTTTCCTAAGATGAAGATTCCTTCCTTATCAAGAAACACTTATGGAATTGAGAACTTTGTAGAAACTTCGACTTGGTTCTGACAGTTTTTGCAGCTTCCATTTAGGTCACTGACCACAAATAAATACTCTTAAGTATTTTTTATGAAAGCACCCCATACACCTTAGTATTGCTTCTTATAGCTTTGAATTGATATTTATCTTTTTCTCTGTAGAGCTCTTAAAAGGAGTGGTATCTCCTTTTGGATAATCTTGATATTTTATTTCCTTACCAATTTCTGATTAAAATGCATAGAGTTGGTTGTTTCATTTTCTTACCAAATACCTATTAAATGGGAAGAGGATTGGTTGTCTTTTAACTATTGGTTCGATCTCTACATATTATAACCATAGATTATGCATATTATACATGAGTTGAATGTAATAAAAATTTGATGCTTGGATGGTAATAGTGATCTGGATACTAATCACTATTATCAGTTTTGTGATCTTTAGGAAGAAGGCAGGTTAGAGGATGCCAATATTTTGAGGAAAACATGTTATGATAATTGTAGGACTGTTGAGCCTCAAACCTACACTTCTTTATACATCCTCTCAGCCTCCTTTTCCTATTCATTTCCTTGTTTTGCCACTCATTCCCTCCATCAAATTGCTCAAATCATTGTATTTTAGGACTTTTTACATGGTTTTCTAATTATGCTAATGACTGTGTTTGGTTTAGAATTTTGGTTCAAAGTGCTGCGTTTCCGCAGCTCACACAGGGTTTTCTGCAGCTGATCCCGGTTTCCACAGCCAAACCCGGATTCCGCAGCTGTTTTATTAAATGGTATGTTCCAGGTGTCCTCCGGGAAGAAGAGCCACATGGGCAAGTTCGTGGAACCAAGGACATGGTGTGTGTCCCTCCAGATCACCCAAACTAGTCATCAAAACCCGTGGTCAACAAGGAGGCAACTTCGGTCAACAGAGGCCATTGGCGGTGGCACGGCTCTGCGTGTTCTGTTTTAGAGCATGTGAAGAACAGGTGGCATCGTCCTCAGTCGTGAAGATGGTGGGAAACATATATCCAACAGGGGATTGAATGCCCACAAGGACCGTTGCCTAAATCCGAGGACGCAACAAGAATACGTGTTTTTACACATCTGTTTGAATTACTTAGATTTCGTTAAGTTAGTTCGCTTTCCTCAGTTATAAATAAAGCGTCTTTGAACGCTGGATAAGTTGGTTGTTAGCTATTGTTATGTACTTTTGAACACTCCCACTGTACTTTATATTTTGATGCATAATATATGAGAAGACTGTTTTTTTCCATTTGCACGTGTAATTGATATTTGAACCAGTTGGAGTAGGCAGAGGGCCCCTGTTTACTAAAGGCCTGTACAGTACTTTTAATTTCCTGCATTTCGTTTTCTTATTTCATGTATATAATGCCTTTGATTGCCGTGTTTTGATAGCTGTATATACATTTCGAATTCTGCTTGTTTACATTTCTGTACTTTTTCATGACTGATCAGTGTGTTATGCAAGTTTCTTAGGCGTGCCCGAGACAGTTTCTTTCTTTTATTTTTCACAACTAGTGACACTTGTGATCATCTTGTCTATGTTGCTGACCTTCTTTGTTTTGCAACCTTTATTTCCTTACTATCACTTAGTCAATTTGCAGATTTGCTTTCTGTTTTGAGACATCAAGTTGTTTATCTATTGATAGTTCCTTCTTCATAATTTAATATCTTTATTGAGGACCAAAATATCACTTAGCAAAGCTTGGTTTAGTTTTTCAAGAACTCACAATTGCTTGGCTTATTTTTAATTGTCTCTCACATGATATATTCAGTTAAAAGGCAAGAGGATAAGGAAAAGTTAAAGTATTTGTGACTAGTCTTTCTCTTATGTAGATTTACTTTAGTTTCACATGGCTTAGTTGTTATTTGACATAGATTTCATTTTCATTTTCTTACAGCAGCAAAGATACTGGGCCAATGTCATTAGTCTTTTATTTGATGCCTTTATTTTCCTTTAAGAGTTGATTTCATTTCAAGCTTTCTTGTAGAATACGTTTAAGTTGTAAAAAATCCCATCACAATCTCACACACTTCACTCACTTTATTTCATTTCCATCACATCACATTAGGAGAGATATACTTGAAAACAAACTTAAAAATTTAAAAACGACAAAATCTTAAGAAATAGTTGCCTAAGTACATACAATACACCTCACTTCATCAGCTTACGAGCCCCGGGTTGACATTTAAAAGTTGCAATTTAGACATCACTAAATTGACCAAACATTTTTGGTGCCGTTGTCGGGGAAGTGAAATTAGGTAGCCAATTTCTAAAAAAAAATATAAAAATAAGAAAATTTCAAGAAAGGAAAATTAAATTCCTCTCAAAGTATGCTCTCCTCTTGCACTTAGTGTGATATGGAGGATCAGAAAAGAGAAAGTTATTGGTTTAATAGTTTCTTGAGTATGCTCTCTTCTTGCACCTAGAGTGATCTGGAAGACCAGAAAAAGAATTATTATCCTGACTTGAAGAAAAAATAAAAATGATATGCATAGAGCAAAAGATTCTAGGGGAAGGTTTTTAGCTGGAGCCAGAAGTTCGATTTTCACAACTCCATCCACTTCAAGAAATAGGCAAGAGACACCTTCA
>APFE030476562.1:0-11541 GCA_000404065.3 Pinus taeda | reverse complement strand
ACCATTTTCCTCTCTTTCCATGTTTGGATGCATTAGTTGGTAGTTGGGTAAACGCATTTTAAGTGCTCACCCCTTGATTGCAATACATATGTGGTTGATTGTCATAAGAGCGTAGATCCATGAGATTTTTCAACACCTTGTTAAATGGATATATATCACTCAAAGAATAGGACCTGTCTAATTAGTTGACAATTTCCCCAAACAACAACTTTTTCATTAGAACCCGACGATTTTTTTTTCAAAAAATCTAAAATTGGCAGTGTTGGAATCATTTTTGTAATAGTGGAAATCGATTCAGCACCCTCAAGAACCCATGGAGCACCTAAAACTATGAAACTTGATAGTTGTAACCTAGATTCAAAAAATTTCCATCGAATTTCTTCAAAAATTGTGTAAGAAAAACGATTATTTTATGGGCAAAATCATTGTTTGTTTGCGCTACACTAAAACAATGTCATTAACATGAAGAGGAAGGATAATCATTATTTTAATTAAAGTAGTGGTAAGATCACTGACTTGTTTCAAACACACCTCTAATATGTCCATTTAAATGCTAAAAAATATGAAAAGAATAGACAACATTACTTTATAAAAATTATTTTCTTTTGGCCAATTTTAATTGTCGCTACTTAGCAATAATATTTTCACACTTAACCAGAAGTGACTTCCAAACAACATTTATCAATGATGTTTGATCTTACTAGGAAAAACAACTAAACATTTAGAATGTTTGGATGAAAAACAACCAAACAACTTACTTTTGTAAAATACACCTAAATAACATGCATTTATCAAATAAATGTTTATTATAGTAGTTATTAAACTAGTTAAATGTTCATTTTGGAATAAGGTTTCTAAATTTTGGATTTAATTATCAATGATTATTAAATGGATGGGAGAGCTTTAAGTCGAGAGAATATCAATTAAATATTTTTAACAGTAACAAACAAAGTAGCTAAAATTTATTTGAAATGTAAATATGCTCTTTTTTGCCTTTCAATTTAATTAAAAAAATGTCACATCTATAAATCTTAAATTTTTAAGACTTATTGTTATTTAATATATATATAATATATATATTATATATTATTATATTAAATAATAATAATAATAATTTAACACAGTTATAATTTGTATTTTGCTAAATTTTATTTTATTTTATTTAAATCGGCAATTGAGTTGATATGACTGGATTCATCACCTAAATTAAACTTAGATTTAATGTGGTCGGCAGCGTATATGACAAGGCTAATCACATAAATTAAACTTGGCTTTTTCAAACCTATCATCTCAATCCGATGTTTAAGGTCACAATTCATTTAATGTTATTTTTAATTAAAACGTACAAAGATTCGTAGAACATGCTTGAAACATGTTAGGTCTACGCCCCTCCGTGAACCCACAAATCTTCTCCCCGCTTTAAGAACCAGCCAAAGCCGAGCACAGTTTTCAGTATCTCGCTATCTCCTTCCCAGTCTGTACGAACGACGGAAGGAAGCTTTTGTTTTGTTTAGTGATTCAAGTTTTATGTTTTGCTCAAACTCTATGGAACGGCGTACTGCAGGTGAGCAGAAAGCCGCATGGCAGGATGGTTTTCCATGGAAATATATAACACACTTGGCTGTCGTTACTCGAAGCCAAGCCGTAAAACAGGCTGCCGATTTGTCACTGGCCATGACGGTGAGGGGTCGAACCGCGTGGCGTAGGGCCATCCTCCGGAAATACCTTTCTGGGCTCATCAAATTCCGCCCCCAACGGGGCTCAATAGTGAAATCCCCCGGCTCGGTGTCTGCGAAGAATATCTGGCCATTGAAAACGAGCTTTCTGGGGGCAAAAGTCCGTAAGCGGCTGTTCCGAGGGGCGTCCAAGTCGCGCAGTAGCATTGTCCAACTCGGGCAGTAGCTTCCGCTCAGAAAAGGGCACTTTCGCTTCTCGTACGAAGACACTCAGGGAGCTCATTCCGGGAAGCCGCACGCCCATTTTCTTGGAAGAGGCCGCAGACCTTACTTTTTATAGTTGCATCATGATCCATTTTTTCTAAATATTCACATTGCTTCTACCAGCCATTAGAGTTTATCTTATTCAATGGCACATATTTTTGGGTAATTTTATCAATATTGCATCTATTGTTTAGGATGAAGTCCAGTATTGAATTGGGTCAATGATTATAAAAATATCTATCAAATTTCCAGAGTTAGACATTTTTACTAGCATTTGAAAGTTATGCTCTATTGTATTAAGAATTTTAGAGTTTGTATTAGAGTTTATATCTTAATATTGTAGGTTTGGAATATGAAGATTTGGATTTTGTCCCTCATTTCAAACTCAAGGCAATGAAATAATTAAAATGGATATAAATAAGCGTATATAAATAAAAATTGGATAGAATGAGTAAAAGAGAGAACATTACTTCATACTTGGAATTAATGGTTAAACAAATATTTAATTTCGTAAGCTCTAAGGATAATTTGTCCAATGAATTTGGAATTTATGAGCTTGAGTATCCTAGTGATCGAGTTTTTGTTTTACGAATGTGGAATAAGGAAAACGATGCATGACAGTGAAGAAATGGTATTTTAAAGAAAGTGTATATTTTCTTTATTGAATTATAATTCTTTCATGTTGTTTTGTGATAGTATAATGAAAACTGAAGTTTTTGGTTTTGGCTTTTCTAAATCATGTGTAAGTGTATTGGGTTAGTTTGAATTGTTTTGAGTAGTTATTCGAGTCTAAGAAGACTTGTAAATTAATATAACTTGTATGTATTAATATATACACATTGTATATCATTCATTAACATCAATTAATATAAATTTATTTGGTTTCTAGTTTATAATGTCTTACAGTTATCATTGATAGAGATTAATTAATATACCTTTTATTTGGTTTCTAGTTTGATTGTTTTACAGTTGATCAAAGCGGAAGTTTATCTGTTTTGTTGATTGAGTTGAGTCACTTGTCTTGTGACCTTCCTTGGCATCCCTCTTCTTTTACAAACTTTGAACTCTTCTCTCGCATTGTCAAAAAGATAGATAACTAATAACGTGCGGAGAGCTTGGTGCATCTTTGAATTAAAAGGAGAAAAATACATGTGGAATGTATGTTGAAGCAAGAACAACCATAAAAGTTTGTAATGGAGAAATAGTGTTGTAGCATAAAGAAAACGTATGAATTCTTATTTTAATCGAATGAATTTTTATATTAATCTTGATGTAAACGTGAAGAGTGGCATAGAGGCATGGTGATAAAAAAAAATGCAGTGAAAGAGTGGGAATTTTTTTTTAAATAAAATGTTTTAGACATTGCACATCAAAAGGATTTTGGATCCTAGAATTGGCCATGAAAATGTGGCAAATATTTATCAAAGGGTAAAAGCAGTAAAAGAAAATTAACTGGATTTAAAAATTTTATTCTAGGTATTTTCAAGAATTTTAGATCAAGGAATATATTTCTTTGACTTTTATTATTATTTCAAGGTTCATGAAAGTGAAAGTCAAAAAATATTTACAAATTTTTTTTACAAGAATTTGTAAAATATAAATGAACACGGAGACATTTTCCACAATATGAGATCACAAGTAAGGCAAATACGCTTCCTATATATTTTATATTACTTCAAGAACCAAGATCGTTATGTGAAAGTAGGCAGAATGAGAAAGATGAAAATGAACAGAGAAACAGGCAGAGCCAGAAAGGTGAAAGTGAACAGAAAACAAGTATAGCTAGAAAGATGAAAGTGAACAGAGAAAGAATTAGAGAAAGTGAAAGCTAATAGGAGAGAAATTGGTGAGTATCAAGTGAATGGAAACTATATCAAATTGTGATTAAAGAAAATATTTCTCATTTGTTTTATCAATTATATTTAAGAAAAATAAAATGGTTAAACATAGGCGAAATGAGAAAGTAAAAGTAAAAGTGGGCAATTCTTAAATTAAATAACTTGGAGTTAAAAGTGGTGGAAATGTTTCAAGACGAGTTTTATTTGAAATAAGTTTTAAAACTTAAACATAAAAAGGAAAAGGAAAACAATGATATTTGAACCTAGTTCTCTGTTGGATTATTTTTAAAGTCCGTCATCAAGTTACTAAACTAAATTTCATTTAAAATAAAAGGGGAAATTCATTTAAAATAAAAGGGGAAAGATATTTATACCTTATTTTATTGGATTATCTCACATATTTGAACACTTGAAAAGGATTGGTTTGAAGAATTCATTTGGCTGAAAAATAATTATGGTCGACCTAATTTCTTATATCTTTTCTTTAATAACAATATTTATATATAATAATAATATAATAAATATATCATATATCTAACACCACACACACACCCTAAATATAGCTCATCGATACATCATTAATATCTGAGAATATCTATTGATGCATCTCTTGATGATGGACTCACTTGGTAGTCTGAAACTTTGGGTTCACAAAACTCTATAACAGGTCATTCCTCCTCTATATAAAACTATCCTCACCTGTATGGATTCATTATTTAACAATAATTATGACTTCAACAATTTCCATTGTTGGAGTTGTCCTTAGTGGAAAGGAGAAATATCAAGAGCATTTGAGTGTTTATAAAATTTGCGTATTTGGGATACATGAATGCACAATGAAGTTGAACTTGTAAATAAGGAAGTGTGGTTAGAAAAGCTCATACAGTTACATGGTGTGCTGAAGGTCCCAATTTCAAATCTTTGTGCTTGATAATTTTTACAAGAGAAAAAGATACGTCAATTTTGGAGGTTGTGATAATCACCGCAGTGGTTGGGAAGCAAGAAGACGACATTTTGTTTTCAGCAGTCTGATAAATTTTTTGTTGAAATTATGTTGTAAACTGGTACATTTTCGGTTGAACTGAACACCCAATTAAAACATCGTAAATTTTTTTGTATTGGGTGCATTTTCAGTGGTAACCCACACCCATTTTTTCAAAGTTGATTTATGGATAAAATGGCCAAACTCAATGATTTGTTACAATTACTAAATAGTTTAATGTCATCTATTTTTCATGACAATGTCCAAGCTAGCAAGGACATTCTCTTTGACATCCAAACATGTTTGTAAAATCTTAAAAGAAAAATTGAATTCTTGGAGCTAGAGTCTCAGTTTCACTGAAATCAACTACATGAATTACAAAATAAAAATTCTAAACTTACTCTTTTTCATAACAATAGTTTGTTTGAGCCTGATCATCACTTAGAAGATGTTTAGAGTAATGAAGTGATTTCAAGAGAAAATTTTTGGTGCAATGAAAAGTCATGTTCACACATATGTATGGGAAAGTCCTTTGCATACATATGTGAAGCTTGTTGTTACCAAAACTTTATAAGACCATGGGAAGAGACTACTCAAAACAAAAATGTTTTGGGATATAATGTCCTCAATGTATCTTTTCACATTCCATATTTTGCTAAACCTCTACAATTCCAAAGTGTTGGATTTTTGAATGGCGTGGTTCCAGAACTCGTTCATAAATACCAACAGTGTAACAGAGTTAGACATGTGAAAGATTAGTGTTTTGATCTTTACCCATGTGATCATTGTGGAAAGCACAATGACCATACAAATAGATGTTCCATAAAGAAGCCTAATGTAAGAGAGACGCTAAATTTGAAATGGATTTCTTGTTGCAAATGGACAAAAACGAATAAGAAGATTTACAAGTGATACCAGAAATTATGTTCGTGAGTGATGGCAAGCCTTGCAGTGATGAATACTTCTCACCCTGTATCTGAGAAGAGGGGAATTGCTGATGGTTTGCTACAGGTTTGATTTTGAGATTTCAAGTGAGCTTGAGTTAGATATCTATATTGAACCCAAGCCACAACTTGTAACAGTTAGAGGCAGAGTTGTGAGACTTTAGTTTTTGTTGATTGACTTGATTGAGTTGTTTTTGAATGAGGACTTCCATATTTGGAATTGTTTGAGGAACTGCTGTGATAGTTCCAGGGTTTGTGGTCACCTTAAAACCACATTTTTGGTTGTTCTAAGAACTACTATGAAGGCTCCAGAGTTAGTGTTAGTTGAGACCTTAATTTATTCCATATTGGTTTGTGATCATCCTTAAAAACCATTTCTTAAGAGACATTAAACTCTTGGATGAGATGCATTTTTTCATTTTGAGCTCTCATTATTCAACTTTGGTACATCCCTACAGATTAAGGGAGGGATGTTAAATAACTAATCCTCATGATTAAAGGTTAAGTTAGTTTGTATTATTTTGAGTAGTTATTGGAGTACAAGAAGACCCTGAAACTAATTCAATTGTTTCCTGTATGTATTAATATGTACACATTGTACATCACTGATAGAGACCAATTAATATACAATTTAGTTGGTTTCTAGTTTTATTGTTTTACAAATTTTCATAATATGAGTAGGTTTCTTATATATTGTAATATGTATTAAAGGTCTACCAACTTCTTATACCCACCATAATCTCTATGGTTTAATGCATGACTATGTGAATAGTAAGTTATTGAGTTATATGCTAATTTCTATGAATGTTAAGTTTCTATAGTGTATTACATAACTTGGATCATGTGTTGTGTATCTATATATAAAAAAATGAGATGTAATTTTTGACTGAAAAAAAAAAGACTTTTAATACCTATTTTTTCAATAATATAGAATTTTAATTGAAAAAATATTTTTAATTTTATGTTTTTTATAATAAAAAATAATATCTTTCTTTTTGTAAGCTCATACTATATTACATATAATTACATTATTTACATTGTCTCACACAAAAAACTTACCCCAAAACACGACGAAAATCTTTACTGACACATCCATAACTAATTAAAATGCCTCGCCTAAACTAATAATAAAGAATAATATTAATGTAATCCAAGTAGGCCTATAAAATAATATAATTAAAACATATTATTTTTATATTTTTTAAACAATTCAACACTCACTAATAGTCGGATAAAGAAACTTAATATCATTATTAAATTGAAAATATTGATATGAAAAATCATAGAAAATGATGCACCTTCGACACATTATTGTGCAACTTAAATTCTTTAAACCGTTCTTTCCAATTTAACCATGTTTTTAGAACTTTTCTTGTCACATAGAACGGTGTGCTCTTCTGTGCTTGTATCGGTAAAGGATTGTCACTTCACACTAGTTTTGATGAGAGGCGTTTTTTCATATTAAATAGAAGTGTCCTCTATGTAATACGTGGTATATGTTTTATAAAATAAAATAATATAAATACTTTTTAATAATTAAATAAAGATAAATTAATATAAAATATAAATATTTATAACAAAATAAATTTAGAAATTAAAAATAGTGTTGTGTGATGAGGAAGAAACTAATTTTGTTTTGGAAATTATGTAAAATTTATTGTTATTTTGATAAAATTTGGTATATTTTTTTGGGAATTCAGGTTATAACTATTAAACTTCAAGATGTTGGTTGTCTCTGTAGTTTTTTATAGTGGTGAATCTATTTTCACCATAAAAAAAGGATCCGAGCAATTTTGTTGTCAATTTTTTTTGTAAAAAACTAGATGGATTCTGACAATTTTTGGAAATCAGGGATATAGCTATTAAACATCAACATTTTGTGTGGCCTAGGTGCTTTTGACAGTATTCAATCCATTTCCACCATAAAAATAAGGATGGGTTACAACTATTAAAATTGAGGAATTTGGGTGGCCGAGGGGTTTTTAATGGTCTTGAATCCATTTCCACCTTAAAAACAAGATTCAAGCACTCTTGCTATGAGATTTTTTGTAAAAGAATGACAAATTATCACAATTTTTGGAAATATGGGTTACAACTATTAATCTTCAAGATTTTGGGTAGCCCAAGGGTTTTTGACGGTGCTAAGTCAATTTTCACCATAAAAATAAGATTCAAACACTCTTACTATCATATTTTTTTATAAAAAATGGTCGAATTGAGGTATTATTTTTTCGTCTTGTGAAAATTAACGTCTCAGTAAACAACTATATATACATAATCCCAAAATAATACAACATCTCACCTCACAACTAATTACTACCTCCCCGACCAGCAGCCAGGGTAAGATCTTGTGCCCTCGGAGAAAAAGGTGGTTGCTCCAGATCCGCGGCTCTAAAAAAAGCTGCTAGCACTAAAAGCAAGCAAGCCAGTCAACAATCCCACCAGCCATCAATAAAATGTTTGGAACGTCTTAAAGAGGCATTTGCCGTGCGTTCTATGATAACTTCAGCATTTATGATCAAAATCACAACCACAACCATAGGATTTGAACATTAGATTTCTTCACTTTTAAAGAACTCACATTACATTAATCACCAAAATTAATATATCACTAAAAATATAATTAACACTGTAATAATTTTTTTAAGTATTGAATTTAGATTATAAATATTATTACTGATATTTAAAATTATTGAAATATATTTTATGCCAAAAGTAAATAAATATAAGAAAAAAGTCTTATTAGTCCCTGCCTGGGACTATTAGCATTCGATGCGCAGTTGACTGGCTATTAATCGATGCGTTGATCGTAATTTTGTATTGGTTATTTACTCTTTAACCAAAGTTTAAGCTAGGCAGTTTCTCTGCAAAAAAAATTTAGCCTAAGTTTTCTATTTACCCTCTTATTGCCGGCATCACTTGCCACGATGTTAGTTTAATGTGGGCAACTTGATTTATCCTAAGTTTCAAAATTAGCATGTAGACCTGCAGCACCCTTATACTTGTAGTTTAATGTGGACAACTTGATTTATCCTAAGTTTCAAAATTTGCATGTAGACCCGTAGCACCCTTATACTTGTCATCGTTCACTGACAAGATTGTTTACAACTGTCTACATGTCTTCATTCCACCGCCCTCTATCTTCATGCAGGTTAACAAACACATTGCAGATTCAGGGTAGCAAACACATTGTTAGCAAATGTTAGCAAATGTTTCAGGTGTTTCAAGAAGCTAAGTTTCAAGAGGAACGTGCAGCACAAGCAGCCGCAACAGTAGTTCCTGCTCGTGGGAGGCCTTTATGGGTTCTAGTTTGCTTCTGCACAAGCCCTTGCTCGATTCAACTACAGAGGAATTACTTCATTCTACGGTGAAAGTCACCAACGAGCTCGACAGATGCTCAAGTAACTATAGAGTTTCAATATGAATTTCTTTTGGTTATTTGCTAACTTTCAGATTCGGTCTTCTAACCCAACAGAGGGTTTTTATTTTCCTATATTATAGTTTCAGTCTTGCATTTCAAATATGGGATTCTTATCTTAAGTCTTACAATATGAATGGTGCAAAATTGTCGGTTGCTTTTGGTAATACTTCACGGGTTCCTTCACTCATATCTGCAACTTGGACTTCCATTGCTTGATTTGCCATGTAGTTCCCATTGCTACGTGCTTGATCTTCATGACATATGTATAAATTAGGTTTTATGGTTAAGTTATCTAGTTACTTTGTTGGTTAAGTGCGTTGACCCTACGTCTGAGTAGGGTTTTTGCTAGATTCATTCTAGATCCATGTTTTCTAGCTACGACCATGTCTGTGGTGTAATTATGTCTGTAGTGTAATTATTTTTCTATTAATACCCTATACAGGTTATTGAGCCCTTCAGCCAGTAGCCTGTGTAATTTGGTTTTCAGACTCCAGTAGCTCTCAGCTCTTAGTTACAGGTTTGGACATATTTCGTGGAAACCTGCTCCATTATATTTTGCATAGCTTTGCTTTGTTTAAGAATTCGCCTGTTGTTGATTTAGCTGAAAGGTTATTGACTATTTAACAATATTGTGTTTGTAATGAGACAAGATTAGCAATTTATACAATATTCTTTATTCTTTGCCATGGTTCTTTGCAAATGGAATATTCGCGCAGTGATTTTAAACGCTGGTAAAGGCATGCCTCTGCCTGAGGATTGTTACAAGAGAGGATGGATAGGAAACGGGTGGCAACGTTAAGGTTTTAAACAAAAAACAAAACCCCCCTATGTATTAAGATGAGCCGACTAATCTATGCGGTGTCAAGAATTTCTAAGTGGCCACTTTTTTATTTTATTTTGATCAATTTGTTCCAAAAATAAAGGTATTTATTCAACATTTGAAGAACGGGAAAAACGACAGTAGCTAAAAGGTTTTGATCAGTGTATCTACTCAACCTTGGAAGACCAGAAAAAAGACAGTAGTTAAAAGGTTTTGAGGAGAATCAAAGAAGAATAATTTTGGCAGAGAGATTACTGAGTAGTCTAAATAAAGCCTAAGAGATTAAGAGGCTTTCACTTGATGGAAGAAATCGTGGATTCACTTCTTATTTATATAGAGCTTTGTTTTCTTATTTTTCATATTTTTCCCGGGTTAAGTATCATTCATTTTTCTGTTTTACAATTTTCGCTAGTTATTTTATATATTTTGAAAGTAGCAATTTGTAGCAATTTCTTACTTTTTATTGTGCTATATGTATATCTTCAACATATACATGAACATTACACATTTAATTGTTTATAAGCTGAGTCCACAACAATTTTCATTTGCTGGATTCATTATGTTAGGTTTGGCAAACCATTGGTTTTCATCTCAAACTAACAATGAATGGAAAGGTTTTTGGTCTCAGAAATTTAGTCTTTATGTTTTTTATAATATTCTTTATTCTCAAATTTCGGACTATCAATTCTGTTATATTTGATTTATATCGAGGTAATATTGGGACAGTTCCATGATTCTCAGGTATTGGCCCTTTATTCTGAGTTTCCGAGTTTCTTTAGAAATTTCATGCCCAATTCACTTTTAGTAAGTTATTTGTATGTATGTATGCTTTTTATGTGATATTTTTTTCAATATAAAAAATAACAACAAAAAACAAAAAAAAATCTCTAAACTTTGCAGCATATGGTGTGGTGTTTTTATATCTGCTTTTTATGTAATTTTTTTTTAATATAAAAAATGAAAAAACAAAAAAATATCAATATAGTAAAAGGTTCACAATTTAAATTTAAAAAAAAAATCTCATTAAAACTAAAAAATAGTCAAAATCTCTTTAACAAATAAATATCCGAAATAATCCCATCTTTATTTTCCAAATTCATTCCTTACTATTTATGACCGTCTGGTAAATTCTCGTGAGAAGAAGGCAGAGAAGAAGTGAGTCCTACTATTAAAGAGGAAGAACTGGTTATGAATATTTTGAGACTCTGTGCATGTATTTTTTCCATACAATTATTGTGAATGGATATAATCGCTTTGCATTACGTATAAAGGCGAAATGCATGAACCGCTAATTCTCAAAATATAGAAATAAAATTTTGAAGACCATTCAGCGCAAGAGACAAGTGAGTATTGCAATAAATTACTTGTCCACATTAAAAATATTGAAACAGCGTTCACTGGAAGAGACTAAGTGTTGTCAAATCATGTACAGGTATAGTGGTCCACAGGTTAAACTTGGATCCTTCGTGTAGTTGCGACATCGAGCCTCTGGATTTTGCCGATGGCAATCACATTTTTGAAGATAGCAAAATCTGGGTATGTATTTCACTTATACGAGGAAAGCAATACATATTGAAAGTCTGAGCATGTCAATAA
>APFE030476560.1:0-10382 GCA_000404065.3 Pinus taeda | reverse complement strand
GGAGATCGTTGATGACAGCAACCTATACCACATGCACCTTGGAATTGATTAGGCCATTGATATGAACAAATTCATTAACTTGAAGAAGCAAACCATGTTGTTTCAAAGAAAATCGCTCCGCATTGTAGTACTACTGGACCCTGTAGAAAGATCGTGCTATACTGAACCAGTCCGCAACTATGAAGAAAGTGATGATGATTTGGATCAGATTTACAAAATAATAGCACAATATCAAGACTAGATTAACCCAACAGCTGATGGACAAACTGCATGGGACCACGAAATCTCCTGTACATCGGATTCAGATGAAGAATTGGAGCATTGGCAGGATAGGTTGCACAAGGTATCTACGCTGTGATGCAACATGATGACTAAATAACTGCACTGTGTGTCATAGGAGGTAATAAATTTACCCTACTATGATGGTTCAACTGATGTAGATAAATTTTTGGATGCCTTTGAAAGAGAAGTCCTTGAGGATCATTACTTTCACTAGATTTGGCATTGTGCGCTACACCCACACAATGGTGGGGCACACGCATGGGTAATTTTGATGAATGGTGTGATTATAGAAGGATGATGAGGTTTTGATTTGGTCATCCTAAATTGTGATTAACCAAGAAATATGATGGGAGAAATGATCTGCACAGTCATTTAGCAAAATGGACTAAAGTCTACAAGACAAAACCACAGCTGGAATGGGTGCACTTAATCTGTCACACTCTAGATATAGTCCCTATGAATTGGTACCTAGAAACGGAGCTCTGCCACGGCATCACAGAGTGGGATACATCACGACAGGGTTTCTTGTTGACCTTTAGCTTTGAGGATGGGTTTGAAAGCATTGATGAAGCTCTACAGGAGGCTAAGGCGGTGATCTTCAGGATTCCGTAGGACCCTTTGGAATTGGTTCAACTGGATTGGAGCACCCAGTTGTGCCATGCACTATAATCCTATGATATGATTGTTGAAGGGGAGGATGAAGATCCAAGAAATATTAATATTCTAGAGGCAGAAGGCCACTGTGAGGTCGGAGGTCCACAGATAGAAAATCTAGACATCACCACGCCATTGAAGGCTAGGCAAGTGAACATTTGGATTGAAGCAGAGCCAAAATTTGTGAAGATCGGGGACTATTGGGATGATGCCATAGTGGATAAATTTAATGAGTTACTCCGCGAGTACCGGGATCATTTTCCTACAAAATTTTTGGACCTAAAAGGCATCATAAGTGATTTGGGTGTGATGAAGATAACTTTAAAGCCAGACACGAAGCCTATTAAGTAGAGATTGTATTGCCTAAATCCCAAATATAAGGAAAAGGATAACTTGGAATTGAACAAGATGCTTGAGGCAGCCATTATCGAACCAGTGGAAGAGTCTGATTGGGTGAGCCCGATGGTGGTTTAGGAAAACAAATAGAAGGGAGAAATACAGATTTGCGTCGACCTTAGGAAACTTAATGATTCATGCATCCATGATCCTTTCCCAGCAGCATTTACTGATGAGGTATTGGACAATGTTGGAGGGAAAGAGGCATACTCATTAATTGATGGGTTCTTTGGATACCATCAAATTAAAATTGTGCCAGAAGACAGGAGCAAGACAACCTTTGCAACAGAATGGGCATGTTTCTAATACACGATAATGCCATTTGGACTCAAGAACGCATCGGCGATATGCTCTCACGTAGTCATTGCGTCGTTCAAGGAGTTCATTCACAAGTTCTTGGAGGTGTATTTTAACAATTGAACAGTGTTTGGGTTGGTAAAGCACCATGTAACCAATATATGTCTAATTTTAGATACGTGTTGAAGATATCAAATCGCATTGAACCTGAAGAAATTCTTATTCTGTGTCCCCTTTGGGATTTTGTTGGGTCATGTGATGTGCAAGAAAGGACTAATGGTAGACCCTACGAAGATCGCAGTAATAGTCAACTTGGAGGCGCTGCGGAGTGTCAAACAAATGCGCGCAATGCTGGGCCATACTGGATATTACCGAAAGTTCATCAAGGCTTCCACTTAGATTACCGTACCGATGGAAAATCTATTGAAAAAGGAAGCTACATTCTACTGGGATGAATAATGTCAGTCTTGTCTAGACATATTGAAAGAAAAGATGGTCACCATGCCGATATTTGTCTTCTCGGATTAGAAGAAGGAATTTCATGTGCATATTGATGCCTCGTGTATTTCATTGGGAGAAGTACTGACACAGGCCGATGAGGGAGAGATGGATCACCCTACAGCATTTTTGAGTAGGAAATTATCAAAAGCTAAGAATAACTACTCAACGATGGAACGTGAGGGATTGGCGATGGTGTACGCGCTTCAAAATTTTCTGCAATATCTTCTGGGTGGACATTTTAAGATGTACACGGATAATTTTTCCTTGAATTACTTGTGTCAATAGCTTTTTGTTGGCGGGGGGGGGGGGGGGGGGGGGAAGAAATGGTTGTTTCTCTTCCAGGAGTATGATTTTGAGGTTATTTTGAAGCCAGGCAGGTTAAATGCAGGCCCTGACCATCTGTCGTGGATCGAAATAGGAGCAAAGCCTACTAATTTGGAGGAAGGGCTACCTATTGCACATCCCTTCACGGTGTTCGTAGCAGATAATAATTTTGCAGATATTATCCACTTTGTAACTACAGGGACGGCTCCAGAAGGATACACAAGTCAACAAAAGAAGGAATTAGTAGTGCGCGCGACAGACTTCTCAGTCATTGCAGGACATTTATATAAGATGGGTGCAGATGAAATATTGCGATGATACATGCCTGATTTTGAACGGAGTAGCATCCTAGTTGAAGTTCATGGGAGAGAAGCAGGAGGACATTATGCAAGAAAGGAAACAATGTAGAAGATTTTGCATGCGGGATTGTGGTGGCCTATGCTGCATAAAGATTCTAAAGCATATTGTAAGGCATGCAATGCATGTCAGAGAATGGGAAAACCATTGCAAAGGGATGAGCTTCCATTAAATCCCTAGGTGTCATTATAGCCATTTGATAAATGGGCAATTGACTTTGTAGGACCAATTCAACCTCCAGGAAAGAATACAAGTGCACGCTATATCATCACCGCGACAGAATATCTGACCAGATGGGAAAAGGGACAACTGGTGAAGGATTTTGTAGGAGCCACAACAACAAAGTTCCTGTTTGAATATGTGCTAACCAAATTTGGTTGCCCGAAAGTATTGATGAGTGATCGTGGTATGCACTTCCTCAATGAAACGATCATCACGTTGACCGAAGAGTTCCAAGTGTATCATCAGAAGAGTACACCATATCATCCACAAGCTAATGGAACCATTGAGGCCTTCAATAAGATCTTGGAGAATGCACTAACAAATATTTGCAATGTGCATCAGAATGATTGGGATGTGCAAGTACTGGCAGTGTTGTCAACATACAGGACTACTTGTAAAAAGATAACATATCAAACACCTTTTCGACTGGTCTATCGCGTAGAAGCTCTGATGCCTATGGAATATATTATGCCTAGTCTACACATAGCATCTTTCACCAAAATGGAAGACCATGGAGCCTTGGAAGAGTGGCTTGCGCATTTAATGGAGCTTGAAGAAGATAGGTTCTTGGCTAGATTCCATCAACATGTCCAAAAGGAACATGAGAAAGCTTGGCACGATCGACATATCAATATGTGCACATTCAAGGTAAATGATTTGGTATTATTTTATGATAGTAAGTTTGCTAAGTTTCAGATGCACTGGTTGGGACCCTATGTCATCAAAGAGATCACAGATGGGGGCAGGGTCCAGTTCACAAAGATGAAACGAGAACTATTTCCGGGAAAAGTAAATGGAAGTCGATTGAATCCATATACAAGAGATATGGCTCAATGAATATATGACAATGGTACAGTGTTAGTGCTCCAGGAAATTGCAAGGGAGTTCGGGACTATAAACTGCACTGCCTGATTGTGGGGGCTACGCAACCGTGGGGTTGCGCGAAAGAGGGAAATGTCACAGTACTAGAAATCATGTGAAGGGAGTTGCACTATGGAGGGAGATACCACGTAGCACAGCCAGAAAGTGATAGTTAGAGTCATTGTTCATGATTTGACAACCAGGAGACGGTTGAGAGGAGCAGGCGACTGACATTTAAGGCTAGAATATTTGGAGATTTGCCACCAAATTTGCATTAATGAATCAACTTTGGGGGCAACGATTGAATTTTAATTCAAATTCTCCTATAAATTACGTGTGTTGGTCCAATAGATAACACTTTTCACCTTGAGAATTCTTGAGTTGTGATGTCCATCACTTATGAATCCTAAGTTCTTTGAAGATTTAGTTGCAAGCCCCGCGTTCGATAATCTACTCGAGGACACCAGCAATTTCATTAGCAGCATCATGTTAGGACCAGGCTCCACTGAAACTGCAAGCATTAGAGGAACTCTTGCCTCCGAAGGAGCTTCTCTAGAGGTTGTGAGCATGGAGGCTTCGGCTCCTGTGCCTACGGCACAAAGGTCCCCTAGCCGAAGCCTACACCTGTGAAGGAGACCCAAAATCCAAAAAAAATATAAAAAGAATTGGTAGGTGCCAGTGCGCGAGTTGCCTCGAAAGCATTATGTTTCCCAGATGCAGAAGAAGGACAAGAAACCTGAGAAGGTTGTAAATTTGGAGGCGGAAGAGGGCGTTGAAGATATAGATGTTGAGGGCACAGATCCCATCACCAAGTTATCAGCCTACATCCCTCCGCGTAAAGGGAAGGAGAAGGTCACTAAGGACCCAGACTCAGAGAAATTCCTCGTCCACATGATCGTGTTTCTAGAGAAAATAACCTTCGAGGGTCCGCACTTGGAGCGGATCCCTCTACTAAACATGGAAGACTGGGATCTGGCTGACCATGAGAGGTTCCTACTCCTCACGATTGAAAATTACATGAGGCGCATGTATTACAAGGACTCTGGTATCACTGAATTGGAGTTAGTTGAATGGATCCGCCGAGTAGAGCAATTTGGGTTGTTGAACCTATTGTGGGTGCCCCACTACCACCGCTCTAGCATTAACACCATCTGTATACGAAAACTACTCACTTTGGTGCAAGATGGGTGCTTCTTGCTTGGCACGCCTATAACCATCATGGATATGCTTATCCATAGGATCACGCACCTACCACATGACGACTTGAATCCGGCCAAGGAGTTTGGCAGAAAGACGAACAAGAAATACTTGGAAGATAAATGAAGAAGAAATTTGAGCTTATGAAGAAGTCGTGTGGCTACTCCATACAATCTATTAATGATCCTGCGGCGAATATTGCCACTCAAATACTATCCAGAAAGGCTATGAGGAATTGTCACATGGATGAGGTTCTGGCACCAGTGGTCGCGTTAGCTGCACAATGTGTGGAGGGCATACAGTTTAACTAGTCACGGTACTTATGTGGTGAGTTCCTTGTGAATTATCACAAGGCACAAGATGAGAGAAAGCCCTTCCACTACGTCTGGTTGATGCTCTCCATTGCAGGCAAGAGTACTGGAGGCTACATAGTTTATCTCCCTTTGGGCCATGAAGGACCCCGTGCAGGTCACTGAAATGAAGATTTTCTGGGACTTGATGGAGTCAAGCATCCGCATTGCCATCAACCAGCGCCCACATTTGTCCCCAACCTTGTATGAACAGTTGTCTTAATATGCTGATTTAAAGCCAGGCTTCCACCGCGTGTACATTTGGGTGCAAAAGGACTCGTAGAAGAAGTGGTTCGATCTGCCATATCTCATCACTGATGATGCCATATAGGAAGTGATCAAGTGTTGGCCAGCAGAGTGGTGCACTCCATCTAATTTGGCTGCAGGTACAGGAAAAGGTGCGAGCAGCTTAGCGGAAAAGAAGCAAAAGGCTGCAACAAATCAAGCAATTCAAAATTTGGTCACGTGGTAAAAGAAGGAGGTTGAAGAGAAAGCATGGATGGAAAAGGAGCGTGTTGCAAAGGATCAAGCCAAATAGGAACAACGTGACTCTAAGCAGAGCGATAAATTCCCCTCATCTGAAACAGAGGAATAAGAGCATTCTTCACAGGGCGGAGGTTGCAATTAGGAGCATAACACTCCCTTCCGAATAAAGAGGTACAGAGAACATTAGCAAGACGTGTCCCAGAAGAAGGAAAATTTAGCCAAAACACAATTGGATCCCATCACACTGATGGAGGGCAATCTCGGTGAGATCGAGGACAAAGTGCGTGACACCACCACCGAACTGGTGTAGGAATTCAAGAAACAATACATGTAGTCATTAGGGACTGTTCAGAAGGATCTGTGTCAACTACAGATCTAGGTCAGCATAATACAAGTGGGCACAGGATAAGTGAGCATCGTGCAGACGAGCCAGGCACCAAGGACAAGTTAAGCTGCAGAGCTGGTCAGGATAGCAGACCTCAGAATAGTTTCTCTACCAGTAGGATCCCTGACCACCGAATCGACCAATGACAAGATCATCGTTAGCACCTTGAAGAACATCAGTCTCAATATTGCAGCACTCCCTACCGAGTTTCTTCATGCACTGCAAACAAGAGTAACAGCAGAATTGAGAGCGTGGGAGGAGCGTGCTCTCAATTTAATAAGTGAGTACTGGGTGAACAATGAGAAAATGTTCACCATGAAGAAAGAGGCCTTCAAGGAAAGGGATATGATCCAGGCGCACAACGCCCAGTTGGCGATCGCAGTTGCAGAAGCATGTAAGACAGTACCGAAGTTGAACATACCTAAGGACGCACAAACAGAGGCCAAGATCTAGAATATGGTTGTGGGAATCCGCAATGGAAAGGAATAGGTTGCAAGAGTTAAATTTGAACTCAACATGAAAATTATAGAATTGGAGCTTAAGTCACAACCTTCCACTCCGCCTGAAGTCAAGGAACAGCGCAAAGCCGTAGTCCAGGAGGGGATCACCACTTTGGATGTTGTAACTGTTGACTACACAACTTTGTTTGAACATGCGATGGAGTTGGTGAGGACCCTGCAGGAAGACCCCAACCTACAAAGGTTGAGTACAGAGATCCATGAACTTTAGTAGTGGTATGACGAAGTAAGGGCGACAATGTGCTCAATTGCTATACCACAGTGCATAGCCAAGTTGTAGGAGGGGAAGCAACTCCTCGCAGAGGTGGAAGCAACGTAGAAAAAAGAAGTAGTGCTTAAGGCCAGTTTGGTTCCATGACTGGAAGAAGCCTACCAAGTCTCCACCAACATTCAGGAAAAGCTGACAAACTTGCAACTCACACAGCAGAAGATCAAGTTGTTCAGTGAAGGACCAGCTACAGAGAAGTTGGTCGAACAAGTGAAGCAAGCAGCCACTTAGAGCGCAGTGAAGTAGCAGTTAGGCAAGTGGAGCTACGGGATCTTTGCTACAAGATCACCACACTAGCTAGTGTTGGAAATAATACTGAGAGAGGGGGTGAATCAGTATTATCAAACTAATAATTTTTCATTTCCATAATCAGATTCATATACACTACTTCAGTTAAGGGAACTTGCGTGTACACGCAACTATGTTTAGAGAAACTAGCGTATATCCAAAAAACTTATGATTCAGTTAATTCATTATATATTAATATTTAATCAGTGCATCAAAACCATATAAATAGTAACCAGGTGCAGTAAAAATAGAACAGATCATCACACATAAGAAACACACATGAACAACAAGATATAAGGTGGAAACCCAATGTGGGTGAAAACCACCTGCTGCAATCGTCTCTGTCTTCTTTTAATAAGAGAATTCTATTTATAATTTTTGTACTTGTGCAGTCTTATACGAGTACGTAGGCTTCTACCTGCAGAAGGCTACAACCTTCTCTCGTTCTCCAGCTTCTACTGGAAGGGAGCTACAACCCCCTAGATATTGTACTAGCTGAAATGTTTATTAGTACGTAGATGCAGGCCTACAAAAGGCTACAACCTTCTCGTTTCTTCCAGGGACCACGTTTCATAAATTTTCAAACTGGATCCATCAACAACATCATTCAATCATCAAATATTTCTACATCAACCAATCTCCTTTTGAACCAACCACAACCGAATCAATCAATCACTCTAATCATTCAGAATGTTGTCACTAGAATACAGTAACCAGAACCCAAGAAATAACCCATAACGCTGCAACAGCAAATAGAAGAAACTAAAACATATTTTATAAGGTATACATTACTTCCATGTGTCGAACCTGCGTGCATACGGGCTTTCCTCAAAGCGAACCAACGTACATATCTGCAAATCAAATTTATGATGTATACGTTGTTCTGATATGAAGAATCAGCGTGTATACGATTCTTTTCTAAAGTGAACCTGCATACAAATCTGTAAAAGATGATTTAAACATCACAACAGTTCCAGACTTCAATCATACCCAGATCATCATATTTACAGACTACAACATGCGCCAGTTATTTAGATACATGATCAAACCACATAAAGAGAATTCACTTCAAGCCTTAAGATCCTGAAACATCATTAGATCTTGCCCTTCATCAAGCACTAAGGTTCTTCCCTGGTTCAAATCAAACATGACACCATAAGCCAATAACCTGCATATTAGATCTCACACTAGATCAGATATTTGATACTTGCGCACCTTGGCCTAATGATCTTCTCCTCATTTTATAGTTTTAGGCCTTTCTCAATACCATGGATCAAAACCACTTAGGACCAATACCTTGGACCAAATACCTGGGGTCAATACCTCGGACCCAATACCTTGGACCAATACCATGGATCAAAATACCATGGACCAAATACTTCGGACCAAACATTTATTTTCCCAAGGTATACACCCTTTTCCTTTTGTCAAAGTGTGTGTGTATGTATACACAACTTGTATATAGTGAACATGTGTATATACGCAGCTTGGTCAATGGTGAACCTGCGTATACCTCTCTTTCTTCATTCTAAGTAGTCTGATCTGTAACTCTGTGTTGTTAACCTGCAATACTGTGATCAGTCATCTGAGTGAGTTTCTTTCTAAACTGATTCCTTGAAGTTGCCTTGCATTTCATCACATTTGAAAACACTCATGTCATGAATTCTGTCACGTCTGATATCTCTTTTGTAGATTCATCTAGTTACCATATACAAGAGAGTTGTTCTGCTACAATTGGGTTGCCATCAAGTACAATACATAAATCATAATGCCAACAATCTCCCGCTTCGAACTTGATGGAAACAACCACACCAAGTCACTCTCCCCCTTTGACATCAAGGGCAAAGGGTCATGCTCCCCCTAAGTGTTGAATTCTCTGATATCCTATAGTGTTGATTGAGCTCCCATGATTGAGTCCATGGTCCCCCTGAACATAAAAAATATGTTCTAAAAGAAGAACATGACTCTATACATACATCACAAATGACCTTCCTATCATCAATGACTCATAAATGCATCCATCTCCCAACCAAGTGGGGATATACCAAATTTGACTCATCCACACAACCAAGTGGGGATATACCAATTGTTTATACATGACTAAAATATTACATCATCCTTCCCATGCATAGTGAGGGTACAAATTACATCATATGACCAAAAGGGACTCATCAAAAGACTACAACAGACAGAGACTAATTATTACATCATGAGTCTTGATATGACCTTTACATTGAATGATATACATGACATTTATAACATAGACAAAATGTCTTAAACAAGACCATGATAGTCATCAACGACTATCATCAGCAACATCTGTCAATAGCATCCGGACCAGCAACCTGTATATGTCCATCATTAGTTCCCAAAATATCATCAACCATGTTCTCCCCCTAAACCTATGCCACATGTTTACTGTTAGATCTAATCATTGCATATGTTAGTAAGAGTTATCAAAGCATCATCATCAATCAGATATACATCAAGTGATCAACAACATTATGAGGACCAATATATCAGCAGATTGAAATCATAATCAAATAGAGTAGATAATTGACAGAACCATAGCAGACCCCCTATTTCTTGAGTCTGGCCCACTGTTTTTCTTTAAGCCAACATATATGTGATTGTGTCCACAGAAACTTGCGTATAACCACCTTTCTCTGAAAAATAGAATTTAACAGCAGGATGATACAGAAACTACTCCCAGCTTTTCTCTAAGATATTCAAATGTCTCTCTGGGCAGTGGTTTAGTGAATATATCAGCAACCTGTTCTTTGGAGGGAACATACTCCAATTTGAACTTTTGTTCAAGCACTTGTGCACATAGGAAATGATATTTGATGGGTATGTGCTTGGTCTTGTGTAGGTTTTAACCCCGTACAGAAATTACCTGCATACGAATTCTAAATCACAGGAAAAATAAAAATGCGAGAGCATAACACATATACACAGAGATTTTCCACTGGATCTCAAAACCGAGACTACCAGCT